>PVIJ01003053.1:21463-118104 GCA_004024925.1 Scalopus aquaticus | reverse complement strand
ATTAGATATTTATTTTTGTTATTCGTATCTTTTACATTATTGTGTGTTCCCCAAAAGTTACCCACCACCTGTTCACCCGTGGAGCCATCACCATAGTCTTCCGTGCTCCCCTCTTCCCCCCTCTTGAGCCCTCCCCCTCCCCTCCTTCCCTGCTGAATGTCGCTTTCTTATTTGGCTCCCCTATATTCCTGTTATAAGTTATTTTTAAAGAACAGGTTTATTAGGGAAAGGGACAGAGAAATAAAGGACGCTTTCATAGGCACAAGCGGGCAGGAAGAGCTGCCCTGAAAGGGACAGGCTTGCTAAGAGAGGCCTACATGGTTGCAGGCAGGCAGGCAGCCCTGAGGAGAGCTGCCTCTGCTGAGAGAGGTTAGTGAGGAGAAGAGCCGGCATGGAACAGGTCATGGGCAGGCAGGAAGGCTGCTGCCCTGCAGAGAGACAGAGTAGGTGAAAAGGGGCACCTGCATGGGCACAGAAAGATGGCTGTCCGGAGCCATTACGGAGACTGCACTGATGCAGTGCTCTTTCAGTCGGGAGGGCTCATCCCTCCAGCAGTGGTTTGTTTGCTGTTGACTTTGAATAACTATGTGGAATCTGAAAGGGACCAGATTCTACAATAGGCTCAATCTTCATTATCTTTACCCTTGGTCTGCACTCCTGACACTCCTTACTGCAATCTGATACCTGCTTGGGTCTGCTTTTGTGATTCCCTTCTACTCCCACCTCCTTTTGTGAGTCTGTTTCTAGCCTTTTTTAAGTTACATTTCCTCCATCAGGATGATAAGGAATTTTGGAACTTCAGAAAAATTTGTTAGACAAGCAGAAAATTAAGGGAAGACTAGGCCCCTACCTGTGGGGCTGGGCCAGTGGACAGCAGACCCTGGACATTAGCACTCTCTTCTACCTCCCGCTTCCGGAATGCAGGGAATTGATTGTGGTAGTAAAAGACAAGAAGTCAAGGGAGTACAGGGGAGCCTATCTATCCAAGTCCAACTGTACCATCTACACCACATTTACTCTATCTGCTGTCCTCATCCCCATTTTACAGATGAGAAAAATGAGACTCAGGCTTGAAACCTTGATTCTTGTAACTTCAAAAGCCCATTTCTCTCCAAGTGTCAAAGTCAGCAGGCGGTCACAGGTCCTACAGTCATCTCCCTTACTGGGCTTTGTCCAAAGAGAATGAACTTTGGCCAAATGACCTTTCTGAACCACTTTTGAAGCCCCAGCCAGACACCTGCTACAGTTACTTTGAACCCTGACTTAAATGTGCAGACCCTGTGCTTTGGCAGGGATTCTTCCCAAGAGGCAAGATTGACAGATTATTGCATCCCTACAGTAGACTTCAACACACAGCCCACCCCAGCAGCCTCCCATGTGTCTTCTGGGGTCCACTGTTCACCACACTGCCAGAGAGACAGGTTCCTCAGACGTAGACAGCATCCAGGCGACAGGTGGTAGAACTGTGGGGTCGGAATCCTGGCTCTCTACTTTTAAGCTATGCCACATGGAGCAGGTAACAATCTCTCATACCTCAGTTTCCTTATTTATAAATGGGGAAGATGTACTATGAAAATTTGTGAATTAATACAATCTGTACACAAGGCAGGACCTGTTCCCAGAAGCTCTGACAACAGTAGAGGAAATTTCAAACATTAACATCTTAGACACCTTGAGCTGACAGGAACAGGAGGTCCAGGAAGAAGACCATTCACTGCCAGCCCAGGCAGCTCACAACCAGATCTTGATTTCCAGACTAAGGTGCCCTCATGCCCACTGGCCATGTGGGAGGGTAGGAGAAGGGGGAGGGGAGCCTCCTGGGCTTCCTTGCCCTGAGGGTACAGCAAGACCAGAGAGGAGCAAATTCTCTGAGGGTTTCTCAGAGGAGGACTGTTTCCATCCCAGCTGGGACAGGGAAGAAGGCTTTCCCAGGGAGAAAGGGAGGGGTCTGCCTGGAGGTGTCTTTCTTATAGCACTGACTTTTTTCAGTGTCCCTCTCGCCAGACATCCTTGCTGTCTTTTCCCCTCAGATTGTCTGATTTGCCTTCAATGAACATCTGCTAAATATCAGGCCTTTTCCTGGCATTTTTTTTCTCATAATACTCACAACCACCTGAGGAGGTATACTCCCACATTCTACCTGAGGAAACCAAGTTTCAGTGAAGAAGTGGCCTTTGAACCCGGGTGGGATTGCTCCAAAGCCTGTGGTGTTCTTTAACCCTACAGATGCCTTCAGCGGCCATGTGCTGGCCCCTCTGCTTCCCAGGAGGGCCTGGCAGACTCCAGGTGGCCCTAGGACTTATATAGGAGGTCTTGGGCCTTTATCTCTCCCTTTTCCTGCAGCATCTCGCAATTGTCTGAAATGACTCCCCGTCTGGCTGCCTACTATGTGCACATCAAGGAGATTAGTCAGAACGCCAAAGAGAACCAGATTCTGAAAGACTTACCTGACATCCCCAGTCCTGCTCCCAGTCTCCACAGACCTGTAACAGGATGGTCCCCAGGTAAAGTAGAAGTTCCAGGTTCCCTGTTCCACCCAAGGGAAGGTGGAACTAAATATGAGGGAGAAGAAGCTGGAGAGGAGACTGGAGAAGGGAGAAGGATGGAAAGCAAGGAGATCTGGAGGAGGCACATGGAGCAGAGAGACATGTAAAGAAGCTGCACTAGGTCCTGGGCTGGTTGAAGCAGATGTGGGTGAGAGACCCGTGGGGAGGTTAACAACGGCAGCTTTTATCTTGATTTTGATTTTGCTCTTTTCCTTCCAGACATCTGACTGTTTCTGACCCTTTTCTATGGGTCCCTGCTAGAAGGTGCTTTAGACTTGTGGCAGGGTTTCGGGCCTTGCTTTGGACCAATCCCCTTTGGGTGGACTTTTACCCACAAGGGGATGGGTAAGTTTCGGTGCTTGATTTGGAAACTATATTCTTTGTCTTTTCTGTACTGTACATTCATTGCATTAAAGTTTCTTTCCATTAAAGGTCATATATGTTTTGTCTTGATGCAGTGGGTGGCAAAATATATTCAGAGCAGACAGGTATGGGGTTCTGGGGTGCCCCACTCCCTGCCCTGTAACAAACCCATGGAGTTGGCATCCCTGTGAGTCTAGGGCTGGCTGAGGTCTCTCTCCTGACAGGGTGGTGTCTAGATAGAGGAGTATTTGGGAGAAAGGCCCCTTCACCTAGAGGAGCCCTCCACCTGTAAGAGGGTGGTCCTCAGGAAAGGGGAGTGTCCCAGGACCCCACTCCCACCTCAAGCCAGAGAGATCCAAGACACTTAGTGATAGCAGGAAAATGGGGCCTTTCAAAATTGCCAAAGGCAGTGCCCCAATTGCTTACCGGTCACTATATTGGTTCTGTACCCAAGCGCAACAGCCAGAGTGTAGATTCGGTTCCAACTCACAAGGTCGACACAGGACACAACTGGAGATGCTCCTGAAACTGCCATGGTGCCCCAGCACAGCACCAGGCCAATAATACTGCCAACAGCAACTGCAGTGGCCAGACAGCCCAACAGACTGCACTCACACATTTTAAGAAGGCGCCCGCTTCGGGCCTCTGCCTTCTTCCTTCAGCTGCAGTAAAGACAAATCTGGAAGCAGTTTCCATCGCTCGGCTACTTGCAAAGCCTCCAAAGTCGCTGGTCCCAAAGTCACTAAAGATTCCAAAAATGCTCAATCCAAAACTCTATATCCCAGCGGCTCAAAAACTTCTGGTGTCTGATTTCCAAACTCTCAATCTTGGCGGCTACATTTTCTGCAGCTGATTCATCTAATCCTACATCATGACAGTTCTTCTTTCTATTTCTCCTACCTCATGGCGACTGAATTCCCCTCTCCTTCAGTCCCTTTTATTTCTCATCAGACTCTCCACCCCAAACTGCAAACTTAGCATTTTCCCTGGGGCTATTCATTCTCATCAGCAAACCCCCTCCAGGGGGCACGACCTCCACTGGTCTTTGGACTCAGCTCGGTTACACTAGGATTACAAATCCCAGCATGCCATCATCACCAAAGGAAGGATGCTGAGGACTGATGGTGGAGTTAAGAAATAGTTCTGGGGATAAAAAAAACAGACCTGTGAACTTGGAGAAGGGCTATTGCTCGTGGTACTGGATTGCCAAGTTTTTGAGTCGGCCATAAGATTCCAGCTCAGAGGAACGGTAAGACGCATTCACCAATTTATTCTTTATCTTTTTCCTTTCCCTTTTTGTAAATAAACCCTTTTGTTAATTTTATTGTGTGTGTGTCTGCAGTTGAGTCTTTTAAGTCCCTTTTAAGCGCAGGGGTGAGAACCCAGACAGGCACCCCATTTATATGGGAGCTGTCCTGTAACACACCCA
Organism: Scalopus aquaticus; assembly: GCA_004024925.1. NCBI lineage: Eukaryota > Metazoa > Chordata > Mammalia > Eulipotyphla > Talpidae > Scalopus > Scalopus aquaticus. The sequence goes on along the minus strand of PVIJ01003053.1, from coordinate 113,766 downwards.
GTGGCAGAGGCAAGGAAAGATCTGGGAGCCAGGCAACCTGGTTTGAATCCCAGCTCTGCCATTCTCTTATTGCATGATGCCAAGCCAGTCACTTTGCTCACGTAAAGAACCGGGTGGGAAGAACACAAGAGACAATGGTGATGGTTCACGGGAATTCTATGGGGACTACACCTGAGAAGAGAAATCAAACAATGTACAAAAATGAACATGATGTAAGATATATCATATATACACACATACATATTTTTAAAAAATGTAAAAAAAGAAGAATTGGGCGCATTCACCTTGGAGGGTCAGGGGAATTCAAAGAGACTGAAGATCAAAACATAGCCATTTGCCTCAAGGTAAGACTACAGCAAAACACTTCTCTTCCCTCACCTCCCCTGGGAGGCAACACCCAGGACTGAGAGCAGAGGAAACTGAAACACATCCCAGGCCTGGAGGGAGGGCTTATGGGGTGACTGAACTCAGTGTGTTTGCAGATGACCTTGAGGCCAGTGACCCCACCTGAGCTTGGCCAATTGTCATTGTTCCCCTTGAGCAGTCTCAGCCCACTCTTTCTCCATCCCTATGCTCCGCCCACCCAGCCTGGGGGCCCAGCCGCAGAAGGAGCAGCACTGGAGAGATGGCGTCTGGATCCCTGGAGAATGGGGCCCCTGACAGGGAGGACAGTACCTCACACTGGAGAGCTGGTGAGACAGGCATGAATGGGTGGGGAGGAAGCAGGGATGGGCACCCGGGCACATCCTGTCACATTTCCCCCATGACTTCTAGGTGCTGGGTTTCCCTTCTTGGTATAACTCCTGACAGAAAGTCGAGGAGGCATTCTTCTCCCAACCTCTCCATCCTTTTCTCAAAAATGTAGCAGGTTATATGCCACAACCCTGCTCTTACCATGAAAACGTGATGGCTGTCATGGGGAAAGAGGATTTACACTGTAGCACATATTTCCTGCTTATTTTGCTTACACAATTTGATTTTTTCCAAAATCAACTTTGGATAGCTATGCCAGAAAGCTTAAAAATGAGGTTAATAGCAAACTAGACATAAAAAAAAAATCATGGACTAGAGAAAAATATAGTAGAACTTAAATATATTTAATAAGGATAATATAGTCATGAATATGGATATAAGTATCCTAGTAACCATGGTAAAAAGAGAAATGAGATCAATTGTTGGAAAGGTATGAACATATATAAGAACATTTTGTTTTCAGAGCTTTGTGTGACAGTCATTGAGTGTTGTGAAAGACAATCATTCCATTTTTATAGAAAGTCAGAAGCAGATGAAGTGAGACTATTTGGCTCACAAGATTTTTTTTTAAAGATTTATTTATTTATGCATACAAGCTGGGGTACAGACCAGAGGTGTGGGGCAGCGAGAGGGTTCACGAGAGACAGAGTGGGGAGCAGAACAGGCAGATCGATGGAAACACACTGCTGAGGGGAGCAATGGGCAAGGCAGGAGAGGTCTGCCGTGCCATGTGGGAATCTCCCCAACGGGGTGTGGACAACTTGCATTGCTGCTGCAGACAGCTGCACAGCGCAGCAGCTCCTAACCACTGCGCCACCCGGGAGGCCCTCACAAGACTTTTGAGAAGGCAAAGGGTACAATACTAAAGTGCAACCAGTGAGAACGTGACTCAGTATAGATTTCTGACTGTCTTCCTTGGCTCAGGTATTCAAGGATTTGTTGGTGTCTTCCTTGGTACTGTAGACCAGCATTTTTCAAACTTTAATGTGCATGCGATCTCCTGCAGGTTTTGTTAAAATGTGGTTCTGCTACAGGAAGTCTGGGGTGGGCCTGACACTGCAGTTCCGCGTCCTCCCTTGTGAATACACGTACCCCGTTCGGGGCAAGGGGCCAATGCCCAGACTTCTCTTTGCCATTTGCCCCAGATGAAGGCAGTGTACTGCTACCACAGAACAGGATCTGTGGCTGGATCCACGGAATGCTCCCAGAGGCGCTGGGCCAGCTTCTTACACTCCTACTGACACCCCCTCATGTTGTCACAAGTCAAGAAATGTGCTCTTACACAAAGGTGTACTAAGCAAATACTACCATGCCAGGGAGCTCCCTTAAGGAAATAGTTGCTTCTGCCACCGCAGCCCTCAGTTCTTTAGCCACCTCTGTAATTCATCATCTGCTTTAGAGCCTTCTCCCTCTGCCCCTTACAGTTATGCCCTGTGCATACACAGCTTCTCCTTCCACTGTGCTCAGAGAATTTTTCCTCTCAAGGAGTTCGTGTTTCAGTAGAAGTCTGAAAAAGCCAAGCTTTGGGGTGCAGGGAGATTTGGTACAGGCAGGAGGGTCCTAGTGCCCTGCAAATGACACCTTATAATATTATGCAATATTGTCTTGAAATTATGTGTCATGTGAGAACAGTCTGTAGTCCCAGGTCAAACACACTTTGGCCAGCTCTCCTCTGCATTTGGTGTCTCTCCCTCACAGATGTTCCCATCATGCCTAACTCAGCTCTGGGAGTTTCTGACGAGGCTTTACCGATTGGGTCATCACTGTGGTAAAGGCAACCACTGCATTTGTCTGTCATTCTCAAGAACTTCCACCATGAACGAAGCCTTACTTTCCTCCACACATGGGGGGCAGCTCCCTGAGTCCAGAGGCTTAGAGGAGTCTCACAGTCTGGGCTCGGTGGGGGGTGGGGGGCACACAGGCTCAGCCCCTTCCTTGGGGCCATAGTCCTGCCAGGACTTGCTCCAGGTGACTGGCTCCTGGCCAGGGCTGTCAGAGTACATTCACAGCTGCTTGTGGCCATCTCATTTTAATAGTCAATTAGTGTTCATTTTGTGAAATGGATGTGCTCCATCCCAGGCTATCAATGCAGGGACAAGTCAAGCATTTGAGAACAAACTATGTCCCTCTCCGCTGGCCCAAGTGGAAGATGAATCTAGATTTTTCTCCTGAACACTCGTGTCCTCTTAGCCCAGGGTTAACCCTGTCTTCAGGAAAAAGGGCAACCTCAGGAGACTGACACCCAGAGGCTCTGCAAAGAGCAGTCAGTGTATGCATGGGGCACCACGCTAGCTCTGGGCCAAGCAAGAGTGGAGACAGAGTAGGTGGGAACCATGGAGGAAGCTTTCCTGAGATGCAGAGACGGAGGTGAAGAAGGGTGAGAATGAGGCTGATTTGTTCAGTAACTTTTTGCTGAGCAATGACCATGCCAGTCACCACTGGGCACCACTGGGCACTGGGAATACAGAACTGATTGCGACAGATCAAACTCCTGCCCTGCAGGAAAACACATCTCTGTGGGAGCTGACAGTTAAACAGTAAAAAACAACAAACAGATAAAGTATGTTTTGAATTGTGTTAGGAGATAAGGTCTAGGTAAATATATGTGTGTGTGTGTGTGTGTGTCTATATATGTGTGTGTGTCTATATATATATATATAGACAAAATAAGGTACCTGGATGACAAGGGGTAATGGTCAGGCTGGGTCTCACGGAGATGATATTTCAGTAAGGATCTAAAAGAGGGAGGGAGGGCCATGGGGACCCTGGGGCTGCAGACAGGGAGCAACAAAGGCCGTGGGCTGCCTGAAGATGCTAATATATTCGAGGAAATGGGAGAAGGTCAGCATGGCAGGACTGGGTGTGAGCAGAGAGAAGGAGCAGGAGAGGAGGTCGGGAGCAGCCGGGTCGTGCAGTGCCATGTCGGCCACTGCAAGGACTCTGCTTTGACTCTGAGCAATGGGGAGCTAGGAGGGCTTTGAGTGGACAAGTGACATGATCTGCAGAATGTCTTAAAAGGACATGGCTCTCACTGTTCTGCCCTTGGTCTGACCATAGACATGTGTCTGGCACAGAGAAGTTATTCAACCAAAGCCCATGTACTACCCTCCCTCTTGAATCGGGGAGTTGGGCCGCAAAGGTATCAGGAAACATTTGTTCAGCTCACACCCACACCAGATGCTGTGCGGGTGAGGCAAGCTACCTTCGAGTCCAGAGGGAAACAAAGCCAAGCATTAAAAGCCAAGATTGTGAGTAACGCTCTGTCTACCAAGGTTCCGGCGCCTCAGCAGGGCCTTCACCTGCTACTTCTCTGTGCTTTTCAGGCCTTCGATGTCCGCTTGTAGTTCATGTTCCCCTCAGGACACTCCTCTGTAGACTTCTGCCAGTCAGCCATCAAAGCTCTCTCTCCAACTCGTGGGGAGCCCCACAACAAGGCCCACCAGCTCTCCTTGGAAGGAACCAAGGACCCTTTCAAAATGTTCTTCCATTTCCTAAATTTGATCACCATGTGCCACCTTTTGAAGTGAACCCCTCAGAGACTCCCACCAACCAGAGCAGATATTTAAAGAGCACCTATGTGTGCAGGGTACCTTGCCAGGGGCTAGAAAGGACCCTGTCTCTCCAGTGTCTATAACTCACTGGGCTCAGAGGCAAGTCACCAGCCCAGGTCAGGGACCAGAATTGAGTACCTGTGTCCCCAGCATGTAAATGGCATGGCACTTACTCTTGGGCTCCCCAAGTTCTGAATGGAGAACTTATGAGAAGAGCACAACAGTTCAGAGAGGGTGTTGCCCTGGAGCAGGGTGGGCAGAAGGATGCAGAAGGAAGGAAGCAGACACCTGGCCATGGGAACTGACGGGACCGGGCTGGAGAGGGAGGATATTTTCAGCAGGAAGAAACATAAGGAGGTGTTCAAGGGTAGTGTCAGCGGTGTGTAAGGGCAAAGGAGGGGCCCCTTACATACAGCAGCATTCCCATGCAGACGTTGCCTTTCACCCTTTCTGTACTGTCGACATCCTGCTGAGGGCTGAGGGACCGTGCCTGAGCCCCAGCCCCCTGCATCCTGCCTCTCAATTCAGATAACTTGCCTGACTGAGCTTATCTCCCCCAGCACAAGCTGTCTCACTGGGGCTGGTAGAATATGCCTCCCCCCTGCCCCCCCCACCACCAATATTCTAGAAAGAGACTGAGGTATCAGGTAACTCCCTTCAGCATCCCAGGAGATGAGTAACATAGGCCAGACTTAGCTATCAGAGTCCCTGTTAAAGCTGGCGAAGAGCTGTCGACTACATCCTGATGTGGGGTTTTGGGTGAATGCACAGACCTCTACAAAGATACCCAAGAGACAGTTTCCCCTTGGACTCACCTCACTGCTGTGCTGCGCTGCCATGGTAGGAGGCAAGGGAAACATCAAAGCAGCTGCCTCTTTCTCAGGGGCAGAAGACATTTTGGAGTCCAAGAAATTTATACCAGGAGGCAGCCTCCAGTGCCCCAGCAGCTCCTGGGAGCCTGAGGGCCTTAACCTGAAAACTACTGGGAAGGGTCAAAGATCTCTCCTAAGGGTGGATCAGGGCAGGGATCTGCCCGGATTACAAGACCTGGATATAACCTTGTTGAAGCGGGGCCCTGACTGCCTGCTCCCATTGTAGAAAGAAGGATGGTGATCCCACTTATAAGGCAGCTATAGCCACGGGGTTATAAAATGGATGTGGAGCTGAGGTGTCCCCGGGGTTAAGGGTGAAGGATCCAAAAGTCACCCTGACCTCCAAGCCCTTCTCATTCCTGGTTAGGAGGAGTTCCCTGAGTTCTGCACTTTGACGGAGGAGCTCCTGAGGGGCGCCATCAGAAAGCTGCGGAGGGGCGCGGGGCCAAGGGCCGGCTCAGAACTTCAGATCCCGGGTGAAGGGTCGTGGGTCACCACCCGCGCTGTGCATCCAGGCAGGGATCGAGGGCCCTGGGGCTCCCAGATTGCGGCCCTGGAGGAGGTGGCAGAGCCGGATAAGCGGCGGCGGGCTGGCTGGCGGCCACCTCCCCTGCAGGTCAGTCCCCACGGTCGGGCGGGGCTCAGAGAGAGGAGGAGCCTCGGGGCGGAGCCACCGACTCCGCCACGGACCTTCGGCCGCAGCTGCTGCTCCGAGCCACGGGCTGGGAGAGGTGAGTGACCCCTGTTTCGGGTCGCCGTGGGGTGGTGGGCCGCGCCCAGCCCCTGAATCCCCCGCCCAGGAGGTCGCCTAGTTGCACCTGGCGCCCTCATCGTGCTGAGGCTGGGTGCTGCCACGGGTCTGCCGGTGACCCTGGCAGCTGGGACCGAGCCACGTGTGCCGGGCGGCAGTGAACCCCGGGCCTAGACCCCTCTAGGTGCACGGTTCCTTCCTTCCCCAGGGACTCAAGCCGCGTGCGCCGTGCTGGGTGGGCAGGGCCGGTGCGCCTGGTGCCGGGGGTGGGACTTGGGGGAGTAGGCATCCTGACCGGGTGCAGCCTCGCTCTCTCCTCAGTGCACACTCCTCTCAGCGGAGCCCACTGAGTCTACGAGTCCCACTGCCCAGCAGCTCTCGCCCCGAGACTCCGGGATGGCCAGGGGGTAGGCGGGATCTTCCTCCCCACGCGTCACAGCCCGCCCAGGGTAGGCGCCTGGGGCGGGGGCTCCCGACCTTGGTGAGGAGGAAACTGGGCCAGTTGGTGCCCGCAGAGTTCTTGCTTGGCAAATATACCTCTTCTGCTCATTTCCCTGAAATTAGGGGGCAGGCTGCCCAGAGAGGTGTGGCTGGAGTTTTGGTTACTCTGGGTAAATAAAGAGGAGGGTATGATGAGCTAATATGTCATTTGGGGGCCAGGAGGTGGGATTTGCAGAGAAGATTCCGCCTGGTTCTGCTGGCATCCTGGCAAAGGGCACTAAGAGCCCTCCCAGGTGTCCAGGGCCCCCCAGGGAAGTATTTCTTTCCTCCCCGTGCAGTGATGATATAACTAGCAGCAGACATTTATCGTGCATATATCTGTGCCAGGCAGCTTGTTTTACACACAGTATCCCCATCAGTCCTCAAAATAAGAAGGCACTCTTGTGTATCTTGTTAAGATGGGGAAACTGAGTCTCAGAACGCATGGGTGTTTTTGCAAGGATACTCATAGCAAGTTGCAGAAGTAGGATTCATACCAAGGGTTAGCTGACTTGGGAGCCCAGGGACCCTGTGAGTGAGGGCCGCAGGCCATGTTCTCAGGATTTTGGCAAACTAAAGAGTGCCATGCTGAGGGTCAGAATGTCCAAAACCAATGCATCTAGCCTGGATGTGCCCCTGTTTGTTAAAAGTACAGATGCCCAGGTCCCACCTATAGCTGACAGAATCTGAGTCTTGGAGTGAAAACTGCTGACCCTGCTCAGAGCACCTGGAGAGCTCAGACTGTCTTACTCCACGCTATGCCCGTGTCTACCCCCTGTGACCTGCAGCGAGGCCGGCCTAGAGCAGCTGCTTAATCGATGTCTGATGGGTGAAAGGACTTAGTGGGGTAGGAGCGTCACTGAGCAGAGGTTGGGATAGGAGGCTTGGAACGATCGGCAGGTGACCTCAAGCAGGCAGCCTGGGAGGAAGGCCTGCAGTTACTGTAGGGTGACACTCATCTCAGAGCCAGCAGGGAGTTCAGGCCAGACCACCTGTTCACTAAGGGGTTGACAACCCCCTGAGCTCTCCAGGACTTGGTCTACTCATGCCAAGACCAGAGGTGTGCCCTCTTCAGCCCAACATGGATGCCCAACATGGAAATTCCTCTCCCCAAGTGTTTCCCATCCTTGCTTCATGGCCTTTCCTTCCTAGGATTTGTCAGGGACTGGAATATGGGGCAGAGCTTTAGATAGTTAAAAAGTGAAAGTGAAGGACTAAAGTCCAAATCTGCAAACCTAAGAGGGGAGGGAGGAAGGCAACCGAAGCTGACTGATTGCAGGGGAGAGCAACTGGCTTTGGAGTCAGACTCAAGTAGGAATCTCAGCTTTTTACCAGGTGACCTTGCCCAAGTCCTCAACTCTGCACTTGCTTCTTCATCTGTAAAGCCTTGCTAAGGGCTTGGCATAGACTATCTATCGCTATGAAATAGGAACAGTGATGCTTCTCAAGAGGATTAAATATGTGACGCGCTGAGTCCTAAGGGTGCAATAAATACCAGACCCCTCCGCCTTCCTTGGGCTTGCGAGTTAATCAGCAGGAGACTTTCCAAGCTAATTCCTCTTCTAGTGTAAACCCTTTATTCACTAGAGAAGGGAGGCTCAGAAAGTGGGAAAGCTGACCATGGGCCCAGGCCTCAAGTCTTCCTGCTCAGTATGCCGGCCCATGCCTCCCAGCCTGGAAGGACAAGCTGATGCTTCCTAAATCATTCCCTGCCTAGCCTGCAGAGGAAAATCTCAGTGCACTGGGGGTGGTTTTCAGGAAGTTTGGGGCAGGGAGGGAAGCGGGGCATGCAGTGATGTCCAGGCTCCTTCTGCCCCAGCTGAGGCTGGATTCACCCTTTCCTGCCCTCCCCATCATGCATAATGGTCAGGTTCTCCTGGCCCGGCCTGAGCAAGTTAGGCACTCCATGAAACTGCTTTCTAGCATCTGCACAAGGAACAGACCTCTTGATTTAAAACAAGGAAGTTTGCCAGTTTAAGCAGTTATTAAAATTTAAGGGCAAGCTGGCTCCTTTCCTCCCTCCTGGGGATTGGAGAGTTGTGTGCCTCTTTTTCTGCTCCTGTCTTACCCTCAACAACACCATCTTAATCAGGAGGCTGTAGAGATTGCAGAATTTGCAGAGGGGAAGGCAAGGCATGGGGACAGGGCACTCTAGGTGATTTTCAAAAGTTCAGCTCCAGAAATATCACTCCCTTGTGTCTGCCTCCCGCAACTGAGCCCACCTCCCTGCTCACCTGACCTCTTATAATACCGGACCTCTGCAGGTCAGCCCCCGTGTGCCATGGGCAGTAGTTTCATTACATCCAAAACAATAATCCTGTCATCACTGAACATCCAGCTTTCCACGTACCAGACCCTGGGTCAAGCATGTTATATGTGTGAGCACACTTGAGCCCCTGACTCCTTGAAGTTGATAATGTTATTTCTCAACCATTTCGCTTTCCCACGAGCACCTGAGACTCTAATCCAGTCTTTCAACCCCAAACTTGAGGTTCATGACCACTAACTGTATCAGCTTGTCAAGTCCCACCTTATCATTTATTCATTCAACAAACATTTACTGAGCACTAACTTGGTGCCAGGCACTCCAGACTTAACTGAGTCTCACTTCTAGCAGGATCTGTGTTGGTTGTCATTTATCACCCTACAAAACCCCATACTCTCTGCTTATTTCTAAATAGAAGTGAGGGAAGTTGGCATGGTTGAGGACCAGGTCCTACAGCTAATGGTAGCCAAGATGCAAAGTCAGAGACGTCTCCACACCATGCTTGCTGGTCAGTGATAAACTCCTACATTGTCACTTCAGCGCAGGGCAGAATGTTTCCCTCTTCCTCAAGTGTCAACATTGTTGCTGGAGCATTACCTGATGCTCACCTCTTCCCCATCAGCCTGTCCTAATAAACCACCACAGTCACCAGCAGAATGTGAGCCCAGCTGTCCCACAGTCAGTAACTTGGTCCCAGCCCCTGCTTCTGCTAAATGAGAGCCAGATGGGATCTCAGCAAACAGCAGGTTTTTAAGCCTTCTGGAGCTATCAGATTAGGCGATGAAACTGTAAAAACTACAGATCCAAGATGACAAAATCAATCACAGGTCAATGGAAAGGAATTTGGGGATTGGCAAATGGGCCCATTAAGCTGTCCATGGTGAAGTAGGCCGCCTCCATGCCGTGTTCACACACATTCATGTCCGTGTGCAGACAGCAGTTTCCTAAAGGCTTGCTGGCATCTGTGATGAAATGACTCCTCCTATTACTGTAGCTTCTGAGGCTTGTGGTATGGCCGTCAGGCTGTGGGGAGGGTGAGCTTGTGATTTTACTGGCAGACACAGGAAAGGGAGGGTCTCTCTGAAGGTGAATCGCTCAGGATGCACAGCAGAATCAACAGAGTCGAAGTGGGTGCAGAAATGGGTGGCCCTAGGAGCCAGAAGGGAAGGAAGCATGCCAGTGCTGGGCCAGGCAAGCAAGGGTAGTAATGGCAGCCCGGGGACTCTGTCCAGGAAAGTCCATCCTGCTGGTGTTGCCGGAACGAGGACTGGATGGAGGTTGGAGACCTGACAGTGTTCTGCTGGCAGCCCTGGTGTGGCTGCTTTTGATCCTCCTGTAACCTTTGCTACTACTTGGCTTGAATAGTCCATCTAGCCCGGCTGTGTGTGGTGTGGAAAGAGGGGGTTCTTGAGATTCGGGGAGAGCTCAGGGCTCAGCTCAGGATTCAGTGAAAATCCTGGAACAGGGGGTCACAGCTGACCTGGATCTGGCTGAGTACCCCAGGGGGTGCTCTTGGAGCTCCTGTCTGTTCATACCAGCAGGGTTTGCTTTTGGGAGGACGTGGTTTGCTGAGAGTGTAGCTTCTCCAAGAGGATCAAGACCACCAGGGAGTTCTGGTAGGAACAGGCTGAGTCTGAAGGTCTGGGCCTGGGGTCTGCCCAGACACCTATGGCCTAAACTCCCTGGTGACTTGGTGTTAACTAACTTTTGAGATCACAGCCTGCACCCCGATGGCCCAACAGGCCTCCACTGGCCTCTCACTGAGCAGAGTGCGATGTGCATGTTATGTGGTTACACAGGGGTAGAGAGTAAGACTTGCAGGCTGCTGCCCTCAGGGAGTTTACCACCTAATTGGGAAGTTAACCAGCCATACAGGCACTGGGCAACAAGTGGAGAAAAGTCCAGGGTGGTATGCAACAAGTACCCACAGCAGAGCACAGGAAAAGTGTAGACAAGAGCAGTTCTGAGATGTGGGCTTGGGAGATTTTCACATTCACTGATTTACATAAATCAGCAGAGCAGAGAAGGAAAGTATTCTGTCCTGGGGACACAGCTGGGTCATGTTAGCACCTAGAGTCCCACCCAGGCCTGTTAACATAGCGGCCTCTCTGAATTCAGAGCAGCGAGAGATGGGTGGTTGTGGGCTGTGGGGTGCTGGGAAGCACCTTATGTGCCCAAGAGCTCAGACTAGGTCTTCAGGAAGGGGGATTTGAAGCCAGGAGGATATCAAGACTTAAGGTGGAGGTAAGAGCATTGTAGAAGTTGGGGGTGGGGGGCACCAGGAACCAGAAGGAGGGATTTTTTTTTAAAGATTTATTTATTTATGCATACAATGCTGGGTTGCAGGCCAGAGGTGTGGAGGGGTGAGAGGATCCACCAGAGACAGAGCGGGGAGTAGAACAGGCAGATTGACTGAAATACACTGCTGAGGGGAACAGTGGGCGAGGCAGGAGAGGTCCACTGCGCCATGTGGGAAGCTCCCTGGCCAGGTATAGAACTCATGCTGCAGTGCTCTGGATAGTTCACAGTGCTGCAACTTAACCCCTCATGCAACCAGGGAGGCCCCAGAAGGAGGGATTTTAAAAGGTGAGCCAAGTAGGAGAAAGTCAGTCTGCATCCTGGTCCGTGGTAGACTCTGGGGAGACTCCAGAGTGCCCAAGTCTCAAGACTTGGGGCCACAGCAGTTAGAGAACCACAGCAGCCTGGCTCTGGTTGCTGGTGATGACAGAGTAAACCTGTCCAGAACCAGTGGTGTGTGTTCTCATTGCCAAGTGCCCAGGCTTACTTGTAGCTCTCATTTTCCAAGGTCATCAGTTTTCAAAGAAGTTGAAAATAGTCCAACATACTTGGCTTAAGAATGGACTTGGCATAATCTTTAAGGATGCAAAGCCCTCCAGATCTTCTGCTCCCCTCTGGGCTGCTAGTGTGGTCTCCGGGGTGAACGGGAAAGCCACCAGAGTGGGCACACATACGTGTGTCTTGGCTTTGCGCCGTGACAGTGCTGTCTTGTCTGGGGTCCTTCTGCCTGTCTTTCTCCCCACCATGGGCACTGACTAGCCAGTAAAAACGACCACGAAGTCTTTGTTGGCACAAAATGCTAAGAGAATTATCACTAAGCCAATGACGGCCACAGTGATTGCAATAAATTGCTCCCACAGCAGTTGATAAATTGCTACTTTCTGCAGCTATTATGGTTGGCTTTATATCCTGAAGTGTAAACACCTCTCTCTCACACACACTCACACACAGACACACACACCCCCGTGGTGAGGCAGTCTACCTCACATTGGATGGCACTTATTCATTTTATGCATCCTGGGTTCTGCTGGCTGTCCTGCCTCAGTTCCTGTAGCAAAGAGACTTGAGTCTGAGCCACTAATTATCACCAGTGAGGTTTCCTCCCCAAACGGAAGTATCAGGCCAGAGCTGCTCTCTCGCAGTGCACTCTGTAACCAAGCATCAGTCCCACTCCCGCCCAGTCCCTGAGCCAGGAGCTGGAGTGCAGGCTGAGGGGCAGCAGCTGAGCTGTCTGGGCCTCTGCAGGCTCCTTACCTTCTGAGGGTGGCCTGACTCCTGCCTTCAGAACCGAAGTCAGGCTGCCTACAAGTCGGAGGAGACCTGAGCCACAGGGTGGCCCAGATCGCGGCGGGTTGTTGGGGGACTCGAACTCCATCCCCTGGAAGTGGCCCAATGTTGTGCCAGCATGTGGTTGGTAAGTCTGGTTAAGGCACGATCCAAGGTGGCATGGGTAGCCCACCTGCCTGTCCCATCAGGCCCTGCCGGCTTAAGCTTCCCGGCCTGTGGTGGGGGAGTTTCTGAAGGAGGAGAGGGGCACCACCTTGGTTCATACGCCTCTGTTTGGGGGGAACAAGCAGCAAAAAGCCCAGTAAAATGAAGTTCTTGCCTAAACAAAATGCAACTGTTATTTGCACATTAAATTGGGAGCCTTTTTGCTATAAAAGCTTCAAGAATTTGCCACGCACAGTGCCTTTAGTTAGTGAGAACAATGGTTTTGCGAGCTCTGGTGTGTTTCAAAAAACAACAGATGTTAATGTTTATGATGCATTTCTGTGGAAGGCTGGCCCATGGGGAATTGTAAAGTCAAGTCAATTTTACTTATTGGTAACCATTTCTGAGTTGGTTTATCACAGAACTGCGGCTGTTAAGTCATCGAACTGGATTTTTCTAGAATCATTAGAAAATCTCGATGTTTGTAAAAGCCCTATAAATTATTCATTCACTTCTATTTTGCAAAGTGCTGTGGTGCTAAACTTCTCTTTTCTGTCACATCAAATTTGCAAATATGTGTGTTAGTGTGTGGATTGGCCTGTGTGTGTATTTGTGTGTTGTGCCCAACTTATTGTATTCGCTTTTGTATGAAATTCTCAGCCTGCCTTTTAAAAATATAATGATTTTTTATGATGTCTAAATAACGATTCCAGGCAATATTACAAGAAATATAAGTGAAATGCTTGTAAGGGTCCTTCAGAAAGGGAAAATGCCCACAGAGAAAATAGAAAAGTACCAATGAAGATGTGTGTGGCTCTGGCCCAGCTTTTAAACTCTGATTTGAGACTGGCATCCTCTATCCTGTCTCCTGTCGGGTCAAATAGGGTTAGGGTGGGGAAGGGGAGAGGGACCAGGACTCAGCTACAGCTTCCTTCTTGCCTCCTGGACCCCAACAGGGAAGCCTGAGATCCCTGCTGCCATGGCCGAGAAGCTAAGATAGAAGGCAGCCCTGATTTGCAGGAAGAGCTTGAGAATGAGCCGCTGGAAAATATGAGTCCAGGTAGCTTAGTGGAGCAGAGGGAAAACCCAGAAGGAAGCTGGCACCTCAGAATCCTGGGTAGACCAAATGACTACTGTTACTCAGGCCCACAGTTACAGGCCAACGCCCTCCTGACCTGGGAGGCAGCTCAAAGGTAGGGACTGGTTGGGGCCAGGGCAAAAGTCAATTCTGAAATCTTAACCCATCTGGGTCTCAGTTTTCTCATCCGCAGAATGAAAGTAATGGCCTCCACCTGTCAAGATCTGCAAGTGCAAGTCAGATTCTCTCCCTGGTGTCAGTCTGGCCCCGCCTCACGGCAACTTCTCTTGTTTCAGCTGCTGATTATTGCACAAGTGCCACATGCCCGCCACTTGCTGGGCACTGGGAGGTGACTTCCCAGCTGTGCTCTGTAGGGGAGGCCCAGGATTTCTACATGGCCTGGCTTTTGGAGCTGTTGTGCAGAGGAAGGGGAAGCTAGGGGACTTTCTGAAAGCTGTTTCTCTTTGTATAGCAAATGGCCAGTTTTTTAGATTGTTTATTTCAGATCTGTAAAATGGAAAAGATTTGCAGAAGCTATTATTCATTCGGCACAACTGGGGAATGTGAGATTTTTTTATTGAAGATTATTAGTTACAATAGTAACATGAGCATATGTCTAGGGGGGGTGTGGGCAATGGAGATTATGGAAGGCTAGGGACCCCACCACCAGCCCTGGAACTCTAAGGGAAAGTACCTACTGTTTTCTGCTAGTTCCAGCCTGTTACCCATTCTTCAGAGAGCCAGGGGCACCAGAGAGGGGGAAAAATGCTACCTCAAAGAGGAGGTTGGGGGAGGGCTTCACAGAGGAGGTAGCCCTTGAATTTGTCATTTATAGGGTGGGTCTGTCCTGGGATAAGGTTAAGTCCATGATCTAAACAGAACAAAGCATGGTATAGGGCTGGGGTGGCCAGAGACGAGCCCATAGACCAGGCAGTCTCGGTTAGGAAAGGCCCGGAAGGTCATATACCAGTGGCTGCATCTGGCCCTGCCTGCCCCTGGACAGCCCTGCCCAGTGGAACTGGGAAGACCCCTCGCAGCAGTTGCTGCCCTGTGACTCACAAGCCCACAGGCTCTGGGACCCATTGACCCAGCATCCCTGAAGCCTTCTTCTGTGTGTACCCACATAGCAGGATTCACCCAGAGATGCAGTTCTGGCATTTGATTTTCCACTTTGACTCATGTAGGGCTACAGGAGTCTATTTGTGTTTTTCCATTTATTTGCAGTGTTTAAACTCATCAGGGCATAAATCCGCCGTGTTATCAACTTTATCAAATAGTTGCCTAACCAGGTTTAATAATCTGACCAGGCTACAGTAGGAATTAGGAACTCAAGTATAATTTAATTATCCCTGGGTGCAGGAGAGCCCCAGCTAGCCTCTGGGGTGAACATCCAGAATTCACAAGTACACTCTCCCCTCAGACACAGAATCTAACAGTCATTCAAGCCACAAACACTGAGTACCTACTAGGCATGAGGCCCCAGACTAGGTGCTAAAGACATAGAAACAAAGTGGCCCTCAGTCTGGGAGGATGACAGGCCAACAAACAGTATGTGTAGTCAATGGCGAAGTGACAGAAATGCAGAGTGAGTCCCGGAGTGTGTGGTCACCTCTGTCCTTAGGCGCCTGGGAGCACAGTAAGAGTCTCTCCCAGGCCTGCGGGGACTACCCCTTTGTGCTGCATAAGTCTGTGTGGAGCTGGCCCACAGTGGGTGTCTGGGAAGTAGTTGCATGACCCTGCCCAAGCACAGAGATTGACTTCCAGGGTCCCCGAGAGCTCAGAAGAAAAGGATACTGAGGGTTCAGAGAGGGTCCCCCAGAGGCTTCCTGGAAAACATGGCCTATTAGCAGGGTACACATGAATCCCCAAGCCCAGGAATTGGGCCATGTGAGGGAGGTAGAACTTGGCAGAGTCCCTGATGCTGCCTCTCTTTTGCCCCCTTCCTTGACCCTACTTAACACCCTGCCCAGGAGCAGGGGTTTCCATTTCTGATCTTGCAAATCGACATCATGGCAAGGGGAGGTGGTAGGGGCAGACACAACCCACAAGATCCATCTGGTTCCAGGGTCTGCCGATCCAAGTGTTCCTGGAAAACAAGAAGCAGCCCAAACCCCAGACGCTGAGGCTGCAGATTCAGCAGCCGTGCCTGACAGCCTCCAGCCTGGCTGGAGTAACTGACTCACAGGGAGCTGGTTGCCCCCACATGCCAGCTCTCTGACCTCGCTTGGCAGAGGTAAGCCACTCCTCCCTGACTCCTATAGTGCCTGGGCATGTCCTCATTCCAGCATCGTTCTCCTTGCTGCAAGGTGTAGCTGGCTCTCCCAAGAGGACACACGATCTTTGGACCACTGCACAGCCCTAACGTCTTGCCCTGTGCTGGATACACCACAGCAGTTCAGGGACTAAAGAAGGAGGATATTTCTTGGTGGAGGCTTAGCAGGACCAACATAGTGTAAAACCACACAGGCTGTGCACTGCTGCTACTCCAGAGGTTACCATTCACATGGCTTAGGATATAAATGCTGCCCCTCCTGGAGTTGTGCAGCCTGGTGATTCTGGGGCTCAAGCATCTTCCTGCTTCAAGACCCTGGACTTAGTGCTGACCACCCGGTCTTCCTCCTTCCCCCACCAACCATCTCAGATCACCATCCTGCCCCTGCTGATAATGGGTCTAATGAGCAGTTCTTCCAGGCCCTGCTGTCAAATTGTGATAGTGAAAGAGAGTCTAGATGTAGAATTAGGCCATCTGAATCCTTGGTCATCTAGGAACTTGGATCCTTGGAAAATCTCCTCAGTTAGGAATTATAGGGCTCCTGGATCCCCAAGATTTATGTGGTCTTCTCGTACCACTCAGTGGACCTGGTGATACATGTGTGCTTGGTGGGAGGGAGGGAGGTGCCATCCCGAAGGACTTTGTCTCACTGACTCAGTGAACAATGCCCCATGACCCTGATCATCTTTTCCTTACGAGAAAGACTGTACTTCTGGTGGGCATGGGGTGTGCAAGAGTGGGTCTCTTGCACCTGACCCTTCAGACTGAGAGGAGTATAAGGAAGGAGCTTATACCAGGGCTAGGGAGGGCTTTATGGAAAGGGTAGACCAGGGGCTGGGCTTGAGTGTAAGATAAGAGCCCAAGGAAAAGGTCGAATTTGGAATTGTTCTTCCATGCAAATAACTGCCTAATTCATCCACCCGTGGCACAGACCTTTATTGAGCATCTACTACAGTGGTTTTCAAAGTGTGGTCCTGAGACCAGCAGCATCTGAAACTATGGGGATGGAGACCAGCAATACATTTTGACAAGCTGTCCAGATGATTTCATTGCAGCTCAAGTTTAACCTAATGAGTGCCAGAACTGGGCTAAGTGTTTACGTTAATTACAAAAGCAAGTCTGACTCAGTTGTCACCCTTGAGGAAACTGGCATCCAAGAAGGAGATAGAGGAGAGAAATACACTTGACCCTTGAATAACGTGGATTTCAACTTGGCAGGTCAACTTATAGGTGGATATTTGTTGGTTGAATCCAACAATACCGAACCCATATACAGAGGTCCGATGCTAAGTCATATGGAATTATAGATTGTGTTGAAGGCTCACCTGTGCTATCAGTGGGAAAGGTGCTGCTCTCAGGCGTGGTAGCAGAGGCTGCAGATATGGGTCTGATCCAGAAACTGGGGACCCTGATAAGGGAGTGGTGACTGGGACACCACAACAGCTTGAAGACTAGCTCTGGCGGGGAGCTGGATCTTGAGACTGGCAGCCCTAGAGGACTCAGGGAGCCACCGCCCCAGTCTCAACCTATCTTGGTGTCCCATCCTGACCTCTGGCTTCTCCCTGCCATACCCTTCCCTGTTCCACCAGCCACCTCTTCCCACTCCTTAAGTCTCAGACAGAAGCAGTCTTGGTGGGAAATGTGTGCATACCTCCAGGCCATTTTCTCAGAACACATTTTAAGAAAATTTTATAGAGTAAATTTTTCCATTCAGCAAGGAAACCATGTATTGATTTAGGTGCATTTATTTCTACTTTGCACTGACAAAATTTTTTTTTTTAAATCATAGAGAGGAGCAAAATGGAAAATGAGGGCCTCCCTGGTTGAGGGGTTAGTCTCAGCACTATGAAGCTATCGGCAGTGGGGCAACCACTGCAGCACGAGTTCGAGCCCCAGCCAGGGAGCTAAACCACATGGCGCAGCAGACCTCTCTTGTCTTGCCAGCTGCTCCCCTCAGCAGTGTCTTTCAGTCGATGTACCTGTTCTGCTCCCTACTCTGTCCCTGGTGAATCCTCTCTCTCACACACACACCCATACCTCTGGCCTACATCCCAGGTCTTATATGTATAAATAAATAAATCTTTTTTAAAAAGTGGACAATGAGGGAATTTAATAGGCTCGGCTTGTGGCACTGTGTTTGTCTCATATAATCCTATGATCCCTTATTAAAGCAACATCACACCATGTATAGAGGAGGAAACTGAGGCTTAGGAAGGTCAAGTGTCCTGTTGACACCCTTCAGATAACAAGTGGTGGAACTGAAATTGGGATCACAGCTGCCTCTAAGCCCATGTTCTTTTTTTTTTTTTAAAGATTTATTCATTTATACATAAAAGCTGGGGTACAGGCCAGAGGCGTGGGGCAGCGAGAGAGTTCACCAGAGACAGAGTGGGGAGCAGAACAGGCAGATCAGAAGTACACTGCTGAGGGGAGCAGTGGGCGAGGCAGGAGAGGTCTGCCACACCATGTGGGATTCTCCCAGCTGGGCATCGAACTCGCATTGCACGCTGCCGGCAGCTCCACAGCGTAGCGCTCAACCGCTGCGCCGCAAGGGAAGCCCCTAAGCCCATGTTCTTGCTGACCTTCTGTGCAGTTTGCTAAGGCAACTGATCCCCACTAAATCCAGAGTTTCTAGATGTCTTCTTGGTCCCATGTTCTGATGACTGCTCTGGGGGAACCAGCCTGGCCTAGGGGCCTAACTCGCAAGATCCTCTGCCAAATGAAGGAGGGAATAAGTCCGGTGGGGGGAGAGAGATGAGTCAGATCTAGTTCCCCACCTTGCAGATTTGCCTCTGTGTGCTAGTTTCCAGCTGCATGTCCTTATATAAAACCTCAGTCATCCAGGTGAGTAGCCAAGAATGCCTGCTTCCTCTCCCCAAAACACATCAGCTTGTACACTGGTCCATCCTGGAAGCTGGAACGGTGAGCTTTAGACCTTGGCACTCTTCCCTGCACCCCATTCCATGTGGCTCCAGAATGGCTGGCTGCTTGCTTTGGTTGGAGAGAACAGAAGTAGCTGTGTGAGCAAAAGCTGCAGAGCCCCCTCAGAAGCCAAGAGCACTCTTTAGCCCACAGCATCCCCTAAAACATCAGTTCATAGAGCTGTTTACATAATTGTCCCTTATCCAGAGGTCATGGGGTTTAGAAACCTCAAATATGTGGAAATCTAGGAAATAAGCTGGTACGGTTGCAGAACCATCAATACTGATGTGGCAAAATCCACATGTTTAGCTCATGAAGACTCCTTAAGCTCTAATTCAATGTGTGTTTACTCTATACACACTAATTACAGGGGGTGGGATATCAGTTTCTTTTTCTAATAATAACTTTATTTAGCTATAATTTACATGCCATAAAATTGATCCATTTTTAAATATAAAATCCAGTGGCTTTTAGTATATTTAGAGTTGTGCAAACATCCCCATAATTTTCATCACTTCAGAAAGAAACCCTGTAACAATGAGTAGTGACTTGCCATTTTACCCAATACTTCCCCCCATTCCATGGCAATTACGAATCTACTTTCTGCCCCTATGGATTTGCCTATTGTAAGCATTTCATATAAATTAAATCATGCAGTATGGGACCTTTTGCTACTCTTTATTGTTTTAAGGTCCATCCATGTTGTAGCACTTCATTTCTTTTTTTGTGGCTTAATAATATTCCATTGTATGAATACATCATGTTTTGTTCATTCATCAGTTGATGGGGGTTTGGTGTGTTTCCATGTTTTGTATATGACCACATTTTTGCTTGTGGATGTTTTCTCTTGATTATGTACATGGATTACGTGGAAACTCTGTATTTAACCTTTTGAGGAGTTACTAGATGCTCTTCCATAGTGACCACACTGTTTTACATTCTCACCAGTAGTGTGTGAGGGTTCCATGTTTTACCAACACTTATTATCTGTCTTTTTTGAATAAGTCATTCCAGTGGGTGTGAAGTGGTAGCTCATGCGTTTTCCTGAGGACTAAAAAGATGTTGAACATCTTTTTGTATAACCATTGAACTTCTTTAGAGAAATGCCTTTTCAGATCCTTTGCCCATTTTTATATGGGCTGATATTTAAAATATTGAATTGTAAGAGTTTTTTTATACATTTAGAAACAAACCCCACATCAGACATAAGATTCACAAAATTTTTCTCCTGTTCTACAGGTTGTCTTTCACTTTCTCGATGGTGTGTTTTCTGTATTCCTTGCCCACAGCAAATTAGCAGGACCTGGAAGGGCTTTAAAAGGCCAGCAGGCAAACAGACAGCTGTGATAAATGTCCTCTCTGTGAAGGAGAAGGCAGAGAACCTATAGAAAGTCTCTATCAAAACTCAAGTGAGGGGGCCTCCCTGGTGGCACCGCAGGGTTGAGTCTCAGCACTATGAAGCTATCTAGAGCCACTGCAGCATGAGCTCCATCCCCGGCCAGGGAGCCTCCCACATGGCACAGCGGACCTCTCCTGCCTCGCCCGCTGCTCCCCTCAGCAGTGTCTTTCAGTCAATCTGCCTGTTTTGCTTCCCACTTTGTCCCTGGTGAATCCTCTCACCGCACCCCCCCACACCCCAACTCGTATGCGTAAATAAATAAATCTTAAAAAAAAAAACCTCAAGTGAGCCCCAAGAACATGCCTTGCTGCAACTGGAAGCCAGCATCTTGAAATGAGCGCTGTGCTTTTCAAGGCTTCCTACCTCCAGAGGACACACAGAGTAAGTTTCGAAGCTTTAAACTCCAGCACTGTGTGCCTTCCATCAAAAATAAGCCCGGAACCTCCAGCGTGTGCCAGGCACAGGGCTGGTTGCTCCGCTTACAGACGTGGAACAAAGGTGGCCTCCACCATCCCAGAGCTGACAGAAAGACAGGGAAGGTGGATGAGCACCGAGCCACCAGATGAGGAACCCCTCCAACAAGGACTCCCACCGGGCTAGAGAAGGCCCCATCACAGAGCAGCGCATGTGTGCATGGCCCTCGGCTGCCCCAGGCCTACTGAGAGGAGCAGGTCAGCCACACTCATTTTATAGATGAGGAAATGGAGCCTAGAGGACGGGACTGGCCCAGTGTCTCCCGGTGAGGAACCAGCAGGATAGAACGAGTTTCAGCCTCTCAGATCTGTTCTCTTCCCATCATCCAAAACTTTTTGGGTTTTAAAGAAAATACAATTGTGTACAATGTGCAAGAATTTGGCTCACTTTCATCTAAGACTTGCTAGCCACTGTGGGCTGTGGGCACACACTAGTTTGTCCCAAGAGCATCCTGTGCTCTGGATGATTTTGGGCTCACTGGACTTTGCTCCAGCAGACTCCTCCCTCTGGAGTGCTTTATCCAGCTCAGCTCAACACCGAGCTCCCTAAGTCAGCGCCTGCTTTTCTAATCCACCTGCACCCAAGAGTCTCTTTGGACACAGGTCTCCATGTAGAATGTGGACTTCCCCAAAGATTGTAAAGGATCCCTCCCTGGGAGCAGGAAGAAAACTTGGGGCTTCTATTTTTATTTAAATGTTAGCTTCATCTCCTTGCCTTCACATTTGATGTGTGTGTGTGTGTGTGTGTGTGTGTGTGTGAGAGATTTTATATACAAATATGATTTAGTCTGTATAACACATTCTAGTGTACTAGTGTAAAAATTACATTTTAAATGTATTTAATATTTAAAACAATATAGCAATAATAGGTATGTGTCCTCCAAGTTTAATTTTTTTAAAGATTTATTTATTTATGCATACAAGCACTGGGGTATAGGCCACCTCAGTGCTGCGGGGCAGTGAGAGGATTCACCAGAGACAGAGTGGGGAGCAGAACAAGGCAGATCTACTGAAATATACTGCTGAGGGGAACAGCAGGCGAGACAGGAGAGGTCTGCTACACCATGTGTGTTAGCTCCCTGGCCGGGGATTGAATTTGTGCTGCAGTGGTTGCCAATCATAATGCTGCAATTCAAGCCCTTGCACCACCAGCGAGGCCCCTAAAGAAAAATTTCAAAGTAAGTGATTTCAGGAGCGCTGTGGACCACCTAGGGACAAGAACTATGCTGTTTCTCTTAGTCCCCATGGCCAGCCTGGGCTGAAAACACTTAACTGTCTGTCACTTCATGGGAGGAAGTAAGGGGCACCCCAGTTGACCTGAAAACCATCAAGCAGGGTGCATAGTCAGCCCACATCTCCCCCCAACACCTGACCCTACAGTGACCCCTCCATTACCTTGACTTGCCCCTACCCCTTGAATCCGAAGGGATTGTTAGCTGCTGCCATTAGTAACCTGTCCAAGAACAGGCAGGCCTTGGCAGGAGATGGCAGCAGGCTGATGTGCCAGGCATGGCTCCCAGCCACAAACACAGCCCGTGTTGTGACCCCGAGGGGAAGGAGGAGGGATGGGTGAGCCTGTATAAGAATCAGAGGGGACAGACACCTTTGGCTGGTGCAGCGCTGTTTTAACCACAGCTTGGGAGGGGGAGCAAGCAGATCTGAGTGCAGGCTGTGGTCCCAGGACCTGCAATTTGAGTCCTCCTCCCTCCTCCCCATCTGTAAATAGAACAGCCAGGGCCCAGCCAGGATTAGTCGTTCTCTCATTTTCGGGCCACACGGATGAACAGACAGAAGGGGCTCCACCGGGCCTCTCCTCCGGGGCTTGCACCAACTGTCCTACCTTTGCTGGCCCTCAGGTCAACAGCAGGCCCTGTGCTCAACACTGGGAGGGCAGAAGAATTTTTGTGGCATGACCACTGCCCACGAAGCATGGCAGAGACTAGTACACACACGTGTACACATGCCCATGCACAAGTACCCCCAGAGAGATGCCTCTGGGCTTGTGCACGTATTAACTCGTTTTGTCTTCACAGCCATCTTGGAGAAAAATATAATTTGGCCCCATTTTAAAGGTTCAGGGACTGGGCCTCCCTGGTGGCCTAGGGGTTAAGTCTCAGTGCTATGACCGCTAGGGCTGGAGTTCGAGCCCGGGCCAGGGAGAGCCCCACATGGCGCAGCAGACTTCTCCTTCCTTGCCCGCTGCTCCCCTCAGCAGTGCATTTCAGTCGATTCGCCTGTTCTGCTCTCCACACTGTCTCTGGTGAATCCTCTAAACTACCCCCTCCCCCGCCCCCACAATCCCCTCCTCGAAACTCTGGACTACACGCCAGTTCTTCTATGCAAAAACAAATAAATAAAATCTTTAAAAATAAATAAATAAATTGTTTTTTAAAAAAATAAAGGTTCAGGGACTGAGGCGCAAAGCATCTAGCCAGTAAGTGATGGGTATGGCTGTGATTGGGCCCCAAAACCTTGGCCCAGAGCCTGTGCCTTCAGCCCTTCTGAGGATTGCTTCCCCAGTCCCTGGCCCACAGGGCTCCAATCCCGCATCAGAACTGCAGGGAAGAGGGTGGGAGGCATTACAACCTGGGCTTCACTCTCCCAGTCTGAATTTTGGTAGCAAAGTACTTTAGAGGTGCATATGTGTTGTTTCCCATGAGGATCATAAACCTTGGACTTTTACTGGATCCTGAAACTGCAGGGGCTGAAGGGGGCTCAGAGATGGTCTGGTGCAATGACTGGTGTTCAACAAGCTACCCAGAGAGGCTCAGTGACCTTCTGATGTCCCAGGGGGAGTTGCAGCCAAGGCTGGGACCCCAGCCCCTCCCTGGCATTCCCCACAACAGTAGCTGCCACCCTCTCCGCTTCCCAAAAGGAAGCAAAGGTTCTGAGCAGTGAGCCTGGGAGCCAGCCCCCAATGATTCCCGATGCTCAGTCCAGAGCTCGATAGACAGGATTCAGAGTCTAGGGCTCATTGTTCCTTTCCTTTGGGTTGACTTAGTTTAGTTTGAAACTGTAAGCCAACTGGGGTTCTTCATAGACAGCAGGCACCAAGTGTGCCCTGGGCCCTCCCCCACTTCTTCAGAACTCGGGTTCTCTTGGACAAGAACCGCAGTGTGCCTGGGCGGCCCATGGGATCCGTTCTGCCCACACCCACCCTCCACACGCACTGGACATGGGCACCAGATCTTACTCCCCTTTGTACTATTAAGTGTTCAGTATAAGGAGAAGGGAGGCGAGCACCAGCAAAGGTGGAAACAACTTCTGTCCGGGAGGACACCCACTAGGATACTCCAAACCACCAGCAAATGTGGAACAGCTGGTCTGGTGGCCTCGGTGTAATTACTGTCCCTCCCCATGAGGGTGCCACGTAGTCCAGGGGGCTGAGGTGCTCGGGTGTGTCTGACCCAGCCTTGACTGGCCACAGGGAGGGTTTACCCAGTGCTGACCTCAAAGCCTGGCATCACCTGAAAAGCCCCCGTCATGACTCACCCCTCTTGCCCAGAACTGGAGAGGAAGGGTATTGTGGGACCTTCCTTTGCCTGCTGCTGGTACAGTGCTGGTGATCAGAATTTGCTTAGTAATTACTGACCAACATCTGCTGAGTGCTTACTAAATGCCAAGCAAGCTTTGTTCTAAGAGCTTTACACATACGACATGTTTGTTCCTGCCAGTCCCATCAGGAAGGTACTATGAATGTGTCTCCCATTTATGGCTAAGGAAACGAGGCACTGACAGGCCCAAGATGACACAGCTAGCGAGTGACAGAGTCAAAATTAGAACCCAGGCCTTCTGACTCAGAGGTGGCTCTGGGCCCAGGCCCTCCTATAGTCTGGGCACCACCAGGAGGTCCGTCTGCTCTGACAAGGGTGGCCCATAACTGCTGAGCAAATATTGTCAGAACCATACAAAATACTCTTTACCCTTTTGCAAGAAAGGGCTGCTTGCTTCAGAGCCCAGAGTTGAATAAGGGTGAGAAGAGTGGGGTCCCGGCTGGGGATTGCCTGTCCATGTGGGCATGGCTTCTCCATGTAAGAGTCCCCACAAAAATGACCCCAAAGAGGTAGAGCTCATCTGGTTCCTGGTATCCTGTGAGAAAGACTGGGCGATGCTTTGAAACCACATCAGAGGTGCAAGAGGCCAATTGGCAGAGACGGACACAACCTGTGTCCCCACCATCAGAATGGAAGTCACCTGCTGCCTTCCATGCACCTCCCCTCTCAGCCAGTGCGGTCTCAGCCCTGCCACTCATTGGGGTATCTCTGGATAGATCACTGTCCCCTGTGTGTGCACTGATTCTGGGTCAAGTTCAGATGCAGGGGCCCCCAGCCCTGTGTCCTGTTCTTCCCTTGCTACTCTCATGCCGCTGAGCACCCAGCCTCTCTGAGCCTGTTTCCCCTCTTTAAGTTGGGAATAATAAGGATGCCAGCTGCGGGGGCACTTGTGAGGACTAGTTGGACTCCCCTTGCGGACATGCCTCCCAGCTGTGTCTAACACACAGCAGGCATCCCATAAACAGGAGCTGCTGCTTCTGCTGCTGCCGCTGCTGCTGCCACCTTATAAAACCTCTAGGTCACAGTTTCAAGACCTTTTAAGACTGCATTGTCTGTCATGTCAGAGCAGAGATTGTGCCCTCCAGTTACAAAAGTGGACACTGAAGCCCAGAGAGGTGCAGGCACTCATCCAAGCTTACACAGCTGGCTCATGGCAGAACTGGGCCACAATCTCCTTGTCTCCCAGCATTAGACCTAGTACCATCCCCCCTCATCTGGAGTTGAACAGATACCAGGAGATTGCTGTGCAAAGTGGGAAGAGGGTGTTAAAAGCTTGCTATGCCATTGATTCTGGGTGGGGCAACCCTTCAACATCGAAATGGCTGGCAAACTCATAGGCTGGTGAGGCTACTGAACTTAGGCTCATATTAATGCTCTTAAGTGCCTAGAATAAAAACATAGTGTTACAAAGGAAACGGTGTATTGAAACGCAGTTATTAAAATATATATTTTTAAAAGATGTATAGTAGTAATGGCATCAAAATAGTGGTGCTACTTTATTCGTACATTAAATAATAAGATCTAGTGATACATCTAATCCATTTGAGTTGACTTTTCCTTACTACTAGCTTTGTAATGGAATTTGAAATCTGGAAGTGTGGTGCCTCCAGTTTTGTTCTCCTTGCTCAAGGTTGCTTTAGCTTTTGGGGCCTTTTTTGGGTCTCTATCAACCTTAAGATTGTTTTTTCTCTATCTGTGAAATACGCTATTGAGATTTTGGTAGCAAATGCTTTGAATCTATAGATTGCTTTAGATAATATGGACATTTTAATAATATTCTTCCAATTCATGAACACAGAGTATCATTCCATTTATTTGTGTCTTCTTCGATTTCTTTCATCAGTGTTTCATGGTTTTCAAAGTACAGGGCTTTGACTTTCTTGGTTTAATTTATTCCTAACTGTTTTAATCTTTTTTTTTAAAGATTTATTTTTTATTTATACATACAAGCTGGGGTACAGGCCAGAGGCGTGGGGTGGCGAGAGGGTTCACCGGAGACAGAGTGGGGAGCAGAACAGGCAGATCACAGATACACTGCTGAGGGGAGCAGCGGGCGAGGCAGGAGAGGTCTGCCGCACCATGTGGGAATCTCCCCAGCCAGGCGTCTAACTTGCGTCGCCGCTGCCGACAGCTCCACAGCGCAGCGCTCAACCGCTGCGCCACCGGGGAGGACCCTTTTTTAATCTTTTTAAAAGTAAGTGGAATTGTTTTTCATTTCTTTTTTGGGTAGT
The DNA here is from genome assembly GCA_004024925.1 of Scalopus aquaticus. Taxonomy (NCBI): domain Eukaryota; kingdom Metazoa; phylum Chordata; class Mammalia; order Eulipotyphla; family Talpidae; genus Scalopus; species Scalopus aquaticus. The sequence goes on along the minus strand of PVIJ01003053.1, from coordinate 87,435 downwards.
TCTTTGTTAGTGTATAGAAAAACAACTTAATTTTGTATGTTGAGTTTATAGCCTACAACTTCACTGAATTCATTTATTAATTCTCTCAGATGTTTTTTAAGATTTATTTTATTTATTTATGCATACAAGAACTGGGGTGTAGGCCAGAGGTGCAAAGGGGTGCAGAACAACAGATCTACTAAAATACACTGCTGAGGGAGCAGTGCTGAAACTTAACCCTTGCACCACCAGGGAGGTCCTCTATCAGATTTTTTTGGTGGAGTCTTTAGGGTTTTCTATATGTAATTCATTCATTCTTCTTTAATGTTTAACAAATTCGCCACCTGAAAACAGTCAGTTTTACTTCTTCCCTTCCAATTTGGATGCTTTTATTTCTTTTTCTTATCTGACTGTTCTGGTCAGGACTTTAAGTACTATGACAGCGAGAAGGGACAAAAGTGGCCATGCTTGTATTGTTTCAGATCTTAGAGGAAAAGTTTTCAGCTTTTCACCATTGAGTATGATGTGAAATGTAGATTTGATCTATATGGATTTTATTATATTGAGGTACATTCCTTTTATAGCTAATTTTTTGGGAGTTTTAATCATGAAAGCTATTGAATTCTGTCAGTGATTTTTCTTCAACTGCTGAAATAATCATGTGAGTTTTTTCTTCATTCAGTTAATGTGACATATGACATTTACTGGTTTGTGTATGTTGAACCATCCTTATATCCCAGGGATAAATCCTATCTGATTATGGTGAAAGATCCTTTATTGTGTTATTGAATTTGGTTTGCTTGTATTTGTTGAGAATTTTTACATCTTTCTTCATCAAGGATGTTGATTTTATTTTCTTGTAGTATCCTTGTCTGGCTTTGTTATCAGGGAAATGCTGGCCTCATAAAGTGATGTTGGGAGTATTCCCTCTTCAACTTTTTTGGAGAAGTTAGAGAAGTATTGGCATTAATTTTTTAAATATTTGGTAGAATTCACTAGTGAGGCCATCCATTTCTGGGCTTTTCTCTGTTGGGACACTTAATTACTGGTTCAATTCAATTCAGTTCTTGGCCTGTTGAGATTTTCTATTTGGTAATGACACAGTCTTGGTAGATTGTATGCTTTTTAGGAATTTATCCATTTCTTCTGTGTTGTCCAATATGTTGGCATGTATTATGCAATAATAATTTCTTATGATCTTTTGTATTTCTGTGGTATCAGTTGTAAATCATTTTTTATTTTATTTGCATCCTTTTCTTTTATTTCCTTAGTCCAACTAACGGTTTGTCAATTTTGTTTATCTTTAAAAAAAAAAAACAGGTCTTACTTGTTCTGTTCTGTTTTTCTATTGCTTTTTAAGCCTTTATTTGATTTATTTCCCCTCTGGCTTTTGTTATTCCCTTCCTTCTGCTAATTTTGGGCTTGGCTTGTTGTTCTTTTTCTGTTTCATTGAAGTAGAAAGTTGGGTTGATTGAGATCTTACTTTTTTGCTTAATGTGGGCATAAAGCTCCAAGTTTCCCTTTTAGAACTGCTTTGTTTGTAAATTTTGGTATGTTGTTTCCCTTTTCACTTGTTGGAAATTTTCTTTTTAGTTCCCTTTGGTTTCTTTGGCTCATTTATTATTCAAGGGTGTGTTGCTTAATGTCCACATACCTGTGAATTTTCCAGTTTTTCTCTTGTTACTGATTTCTAGTTTCATACCACTGTGGTTAAAGTAGATACTTGATACAATTTTAATCTCCCTAAATGTGTTAAGACTTGTTTTATGACCTAGTAGATGATCTGTCCTTGGAGAATGTTCCATGCACATATGAGATAAATGGATTCTCTGCTGTTGGATGAAATGTTGATAGTTTGGATGGAAAGTGTGTTTCAGATCCACTTGACCTAAAATATAGTTCAAGTAGAGTGTGTTGATTTTCTAGCTGGTCTATGCATGTTGAAGGTTGGTTATTGAAGCCCCTTCTCATACTGTATTGTTATTTATTGCTCCCTTCAGAACTATTAACATTTGCTTTATATATTTTGGTGTTTTATATCTCATAATTTTAAAATAATGATGAGATTAAATATTATTTGGAATCTTCTTTCACAATGAATTTGTGGTATGACATTGGTCATTACGGTTGACAAACTCCCAGCACTACTATAGTTTGTTGCTCACATTCATACTTGAAGGAAATAGCAAATATCAATTAGAAGTGGGTGACAATTAAAATACAATCTTTTCCAATCAAGTTGACTATAAACTGGCCCAAGTCCAGGATTTCCTCCATGTCTATTCATACCTCAGCTCAGTGAAGGAGATCCCAGGGCATCCAGCCAATTTTAGGGGTCCTTGCACTGAGGTCCTTACCCACCTCAATCCTACTATCAAAGAGTGGATCTCACTATTTATCATTCATTTAGCAAACATTGAACATTAGCTCTATGACAGGTCATGTAAAAAATGGTGAAACTCCAAGTCGAATAAGATGAGGTTTCTCTGCTTTCAAGCTGCTCAAGGAAGTGCATCAAGCGGTATCATTCCAAAATGTAAAATGTAAACTAGCACATTCTGCCCTTCCTGCTAATCAAAAGTACCACCCAGCAATAATGACATTGAAGTTAAGTGGTTGCTCCTAGATGGTAATATTGTTTATAGCACAATCCTTTTGCAAAGAAGTATGGTACCACATAGTATTGATACTGAAAATTCCATACCCTTCTTTTTCAATACTCCTCATTGTGAATTTTTCCCAAAGAAATAATCCAACAGGAGAGACAAGGAGTGGGGGACAGAGGTCTTTCTCTCTACTATTTCTTCTCAGGAAAAGTTTGAGTATCTCTCAGTTTGTCCTCCACCCCCATGCTGGCACATGTTAGTGTCAGTGAAGGCTTTTGGCTGGATGCTTGGTTGTCGTGCAGTTGAAGTGGATAAGAGAGGGAGGTGGTAGAAGAGGCAGTGTGGGAACCCTCCACTGATCAGATCCCTGTCTTCTCTTCTAGTCACCAAAATGCCAGAAGAGATGGACAAGCCGTTGATCAGCCGCCACCTGGTGGACAGTGATGGCAGCCTTGCTGAAGCCCCCAGTGAGGCCCCCAAAGTGGGCATCCTGGGCAGTGGGGACTTTGCCCGGTCCTTGGCCACACGCCTGGTGGGATCTGGCTTCAATGTAGTAGTGGGGAGCCGCAACCCAAAACGCACAGCTGGGATGTTCCCCTCAGCAGCACAAGTGACTTTCCAGGAGGAGGCAGTGAGTGCCCCTGAGGTGATCTTTGTGGCTGTGTTCCGGGAGCACTACTCCTCACTGTGTGGTCTTAGCAGCCAGTTAGCTGGCAAGATCCTGGTGGATGTGAGCAACCCCACAGAGCACGAGCACCTTCGGCACCGCGAGTCTAACGCTGAGTACCTGGCCTCCCTCTTCCCCACCTGCACAGTGGTCAAGGCCTTAAATGTCATCTCTGCCTGGACCCTGCAGATGGGCCCAAGGGATGGAAACAGGCAGGTAGGTGCTGGGGGGAGGGTAACGCCCACTACAACAATAACCATAAATAGCTTCCACGGAGGGCCCTCGGGGCACCAGACTTGTAAGCTCACCTCAAATCACCACAGAGTTCTAGTTTACAAAACTGGAAACTGAGGTTCAGAGATGACATACTTACACCAAGTACCACAGCAATGAGCTGGGATTTGAAGGCAGTTCAAACAAATCTCAAATCCACATTCTTGATTTTTTTAATGGCATAGAGGAAAACATTGATCGCTTTTTGTTTACTGTTTGAGTCAAGCAGAGGCGAGCCTTGGCTTTTAGAATTGGACCCAGAAAGTATGTGTCAGGCCCTGAGGAATTCCCAAACTTTACCTCATTTATACCAATGGCCTCTAAGAACCGAGTGGGTTTCTCAGAAGGTTTTTCTGGGGGTGGAAAATGGCTCCAGAGAATGCTCAGAGCTGCAAACGGTTCTTGGCTGGAGGAGCTCTTAACTAATACATGGTGCCAGAGGTCAAGGATCCTCTTACGAGTGCCTGAAGGAAGGGAGCCAGGCGCCGCCTGCGTGGTAGAGCACCCAGTAAGCCCAGCCCAGCGGCCTCCTCTGCCCAGCTCCATACCTGCAGCGGGAGAGCCCCAGGTTCCCGGCCATCCCTGCCCTTGCAGGCTGCACAGTGGGACTCAGGTATGTGGACAGGCCAGGAGCAGCGGGTGAGTGTTGGGTGACAGGGGCAGGAGGGACCTGAGCAAGCGCAGACTGGGAAAGATTTCCAGGTTAGCCTTGCTTGGTCCCACCTGTTGTCAGGCACAAGGAGCCGAAGGTCATTTCAAGCGTAGGGCACCAAAGACACAAAGATGAGAAACAATGCCCCGACCTCAGCTCCCTCACCTGAAACATAAGGACCATTGAGCCTACGTGTGGGGTTATGGTAAGGCTGAGGGATGGTGAGTATGAAGTCTGCACTTGGGTGATCAGTATAGGCGGACCGGACTCACCACGGCAGTGTCAGCAAGGCCCATGGGGCACTTGGGGATCTGAGGACTCCAGTATGCTTCCATTAGAGCTCATGGTGGAGATCAGTGGGCTTTGAGGCTGGGACTGGCTCATGGAAGGCTTTGTGAGTTTGAGGGGCCCAAGGAACCTCAATGAAGGGGACATTTCTGGACTGAGGGACAGAGTTGCATCTACAGTTACATATTTGGGGTTATATGAAAAACCCAATTGCTGAGTGACCCCTAGGGCAGGTCACAGCCCTCAAAGCACTTATCCCAAGGGCCCACTGGGGCTGCCTAGCTGGGCATTCTGCCTGTGGAGGCTGATGGCAATGGACTAGGTAGAACGCTGTTAGGTGAGCCCTGGGTAACCCCTGGGTGGTGGGCCTGCTGGACACACCAGATCAGGGGCTGGGAGGCCACAGGGACTCTAGAAATGGCCTATGAGATTGAGGTGTCCTTAATTGGCAACTCAGTGGGTCTCAGTTTCCCCAGCTGCTCAATGAAGAGTTTGGCATAAATACTCTCTGAGGCCTTGCCTAGCCCCGCAGCCTGTGAGCCCATCTCATTTCCCCCTCTGCCATCCCCCCCCCCCCAGGTGCCCATCTGCAGCGACAAGCCGGAAGCCAAGCGCATTGTCTCAGTGATGGTGCACACCATGGGCTTCACACCCGTGGACAGGGGGCCCCTGGCCTCTGCTCGGGAGGTGGAGGCCATGCCCCTGCGCCTCCTTCCTGGCTGGAAAGTGCCCGCCCTGCTGGCCCTGGGGCTCTTCGTCTTCTTCTATGCCTACAACTTCATCCGGGACGTGCTACAACCCTACATACAGGAGGGCAAAAACAAGTTCTATAAGCTCCCGGTGTCAGTGGTCAACACGACGCTGCCATGCGTGGCCTACGTGCTGCTGTCACTGGTCTACCTGCCCGGGGTGCTGGCGGCTGCCCTGCAGCTGCGGCGTGGCACCAAGTATAGCCGCTTCCCCGACTGGCTGGACCACTGGCTGCAGCACCGCAAGCAGATCGGCCTGCTCAGCTTCTTCTGTGCTGCCCTGCATGGGATCTACAGTTTCTGCCTGCCGCTGCGCCGCTCCCACCGCTACGACCTGGTCAACCTCGCGGTCAAGCAGGTGAGCACATCCATCTCCTGCCTTCACTCAGCGCCTGGCAGGGAGTGTGCTGTACCTGTGGGCGCACCCTGTCATCTGTCATCTATGGATCTGCTCTCACTGGGCGGTGCCCATGGCCTACTGTCCATGATTTTGAGTATCAGTAGACAAAATATGAAAATCTCTGTGCTTCTGGGCACAGCCTAGGTGGGGGGGAACAAACAAAGCATTAAGTGATAGGGGGTGTTTAGAGGGTGGCAAGTGAAAAGGAGAAAAATCACGCAGGAAGGAAAAAATGGACATGCAGGAGACCTTGCCGTATGGGTGATATGTGGATGATTTGTGAGCAAAGGTGGAAGGAGGTGAGGGTGAGACAGTGGCTAGTCAGGGAGCAGCCAGAGCAGAGGGCTGCAGGGGAGAGCCGCAAGTCTGGGGGATCCAGAAGGGGCTGAGCAGGGGGGAGGAGGTGGGGCAATTCTGAGGGGTTGAAGCCAGACCAGGAAAGCCTCAAAGACCAAAAAGGGCTTAAACCGTAGGCTTGGAGTGAAAAAAAAGAGCCAGACAGTAGAGTCAAGGCAGAGTTTGGGAGACCAGCTGGGAGACTGTGCAGGAACCCAGAGGGGATGGAGACGTGGAGTGGGGTGGGAGCAGCAGAGGGGCGAGAAGTATCAAAGGCATATTTGAAGCCGGAGTCCACAGAATTGTGGAGGGATGAGGAGTGTGGCGGGGTAGTGATGGAGGACTCAGGCTTCTGGCCTGAGCACAGGGAGGATGGACCTGTGGAGTTGCCATCAGATAAGATGGGGAAAGCTGCAAAATGTAGGGGTAGGGTGGGGAACTGTGACCATTCATTCAGGAATCCCATATGGCACTCTTACCAGCAGGCTTCCTGGAAATAGAGGGCCTTCTGGCCAGGCCAGGGGGCAACACAGAAAGTATCAGTTGGCACCTATACCCATAGAAATAGGCCCTTGATGCTTCCTCCTCATTACAAGTTAACAGGGCTTGAATCTGAGTCCTAAGATCAGGTCTGCAAGCAACACTGCCTTTCTCTATTTCCCTCTACCTGTTTGATTCCGGCCCCAGCTCCTGGGCTGGTGCCTTGGTCTTGCCCACTCCAGGACACTAGCCACTCGCCAGGCTTTGCCGATGTGACAATGAGACACCTCTCATCCACCCCACTGCTCCAGCCAGGTGATCCCTGCAGTTCCTGTTTGGGATACAGGAACTCTGGTGAGATCCAGATGTACCCATCGTATAGTTATCCTGGCCCCAGAGCAGAACCAAGAGGCTGGAGGGTGTTAAGGAGTGGAAAAGGAGCATTGCAGCCTAGGAACTCAGCTCCTGGTCTCCCAAGTACCCTGTTTCCCGCTGTCAACTTGTCAAATGCCCTGTTCTTCCCCACCCATGAGCACCTGGCATCATTACCTCTGTAGGTTTAGGCTTTTGTAAGAGAAAGAAAGAAACCCAGACTTCAGGTTGAAGAAGCAGAATGTCTGCTAGAAATGAAAGAAAAAATAATAGTCACAAACCCTTAAGAAAGAGCTTGCTGAGGGCCTCCCTGGTGGCCCAAGGTGTTAAGTCTTAGCACTATGAAGCTATTGCAGCCACTGCAGCACAAGTTCGATCCCAGGCCAAGGAGCTGATCCACATGGTACAGCAGACCTCTCCTGCCTCACCCGCTGCTCCCCTCAGCAGTGTATTTCAGTAGATCTGCCTGTTCTGCTCCCCACTCTGTCTCAGGTGAATCCTCTCACCACCCCCACACCTCTAGCCTACACCCCAGCACTTGTATGCATAAATAAATTTATAAAAAAAAAAAAAGAACGGTGCTTCCCTGGTGGCATAGCGGTTGAACGCTACGCTGTGGAGCTGTCGGCAGCGGCGATGTGAGTTCAACGCCCGGCCGGGGAGAATCCCACATGGCGCGGCAGACCTCTCCTGCCTCGCCCGCTGCTCCCCTCAGCAGTGTATTTCTGATCTGCCTGTTCTGCTCCCCGCTCTGTCTCTGGTGAACACTCTCGCCGCCCCACGCCTCTGGCTTGTACCCCAGCTTGTATGTATAAATAAAAAAAAATCTTTAAAAAAAAAAAAAAGAACGAAAGAGAGCTTGCTGAGTTCCAGGGACCATGCTAAGAGTTTTACATACTCAGTGTGAATTCATACTCAGTGTGAATTCATTAACCCTTCTCTTATGCCTATAAGGTGGGTGCTGTCCTGTTCTTTTACAGATGAGAAAACTGAGGTACAGAGAGGTTAAGTAACTTAACGAATGTCACACAGCCAGTAAGTGGCAGTGCTGGGACTCAGATCTAACCATTGTGTTCCGGAGCATGCTCATATCCATACATGGAAACAAGTCCAAATGAAGCCTTGACTAAATGATCCCAGAACTCAGTTCATTCACTCATTCATTCACTGAGCACCTGTTCTTGTCCCCAGCCTTAGCTGATGTGGGGTGCCACTGGGGCAAGATCAGAGTTCTGGCCTTGAGTCCTCCGCTCCTGCTGGTTGGAACAGACACCTTGATCTGGAGCATGTCACAGTTCCTCTGTCGTGCTCAGGACCCTGATGTGTAGATCAAGGTCTCACCAAGTGCTAATGTTTTTGGCGCTCTTTGATGATATTTCATTCTAAAAAGAGCCAGGCTGCTTAGCAGGAAGCTTTGCATGGCTCCTCAGGAAGTGGCACAATTTTGCCGCCCCAGAGGTGGCAGATCTAGGTGGCAGGTGCTTCAGGCAGTGGTGGGGAAAAGGTATTGCCCCCTTGCACCTAGACCTCTAAGCAACTGCCTGCGCCCTCCCTCCCACCGGGTTCTGACCGCCTTTTTCTAGATTCTCTGCCTGGTCCTATTGAAGCTCTCCTTAATATTGTTAACCCAGTTTTGCCATGTTGAAAATACCAGGACCCGAAGGGGCACATGCAAGGTAATTTTCCCGATTCCACAGCCCTTCAAGGTTGCTGGTCCCTGTGGAGGTTGCCAGGCAACCATTACTCCCACAGGAGAGGATCACTCTCAGTGACAGGAGCGCCTGTCACACAAAGGGGCTTAAACTTGCTCTGTGGAGTTCTGGAGGGCAGAGCCAGAGCTGTATGGGTATTTTAGGGTCAGGGATGGCTAGAGTCGGGGAGTGTGGGGGTGGTGATGTCAGCACAGAGCAGAGCAGCCCAGAAATGGCCGGTTGCCTGGGAGGTATTCAAACAGACGCTGGCAGGTCTCCGGGTCAGCTGTGCCCTTAGGTTCTGAAAGTGGGCATCCGAAGCTGATCTTCATTCAGCCCTTAAGGGCAGGGCCTCCGACGCCATTGTGCCCACTATGTGACTCTCCCAGACTGCCTTCAGCCGCCTCACTTTCAGGCAGGAAGTGCTCACCACCCTGGCCACCCAGGGACCATGTTAGCCTAGGCACAGGAAGCTGGTCAAGGCTTTCTTGAGGCCCAGAGATTTGGAGTCCAAAGATTTGGAGGCAGAGCTGTATTCCAGCTGTAAGAAAAAACCCTTGATACCATGTTTATGGACAGTATCATTACTAACAATAACTAACATTTGCATTTTAACACCTGATTTGTGTGTGTGGTTCACCAGAAATGCACTTCAAAATCAAAGGTAATGTTTAACCCACACACTGTTCTCCTCTCCTCTTTGCTTCCCAAATCCAGTCAAGGCTGGCAGAAAGAACCATCTGAAACTTACACTGATCATGTCACTGCTGAAAAGCGCTTGGTAACTCCCCCCTGTACTTAGGATATGATAGAACATAATGTAGTCATGCTTTCTCATCCCCCCTACTCCTGTGACATCAAACTTGGGGCCCATATTGCCCTCTGAATGGGCAAAGGTCATTCCTCTCAGCCTGAACTCTCCACTCCGTGACAGCCTGAGAAACTCCTATTCCTCCTTCAAAACCCTACCCACATTCCCTATGCCCACCTCTGTTGCATTTTGCCTATGTTTACATAGTTTTTCTCATGCATCACTTTGTAGTCACTCATTTGCATGGCTGTCTTCTGCCCAACTCAGAGTTCCCTGACTGGGTCTTCTACCCTCTGAGGTCCATGATTCCTATTACACATTCCCAGCACATGTCCATTGAGTGACTGACTGTTAAATTGGCCACCATGAAGCCAATACCAGACATCTCTTAAGAGATGTAGAACACTTGGGGCAAAAACTAATTTAACTGCCCAGCTGCTATTAAGAATGTCACCAGCTATTTATTTTGTTAAGCACCTACTGTGTGCCATTCATGTGTTACTCATTTCATAAACATTTTCTTATTTCTTGCAATAACACAGCAAAAAAGAATACTATTAGCCAGGGAAGGTTCTACCATGATCTTATAACTGCCCTTCAGTTGTAGTGTCATCACTAGATTCCAGTCCTTGGGACTGCAGTCTGCTTCCCACCATCCCAGTCTACCCCTTCCACTTCCTGCCTCCCCCTGCTCTGGGCTTGGTGGGTGATTGGCACCCACCTCTCTCCTAACCCCCACCCACTCTTGGGATGTGGAGAGAGGTTAATGCCCCTGGGTACTTAAGCATCTGACCTACATCCTACAGAAAGGCAAGCCCACGTGAATGCCACCAGTTCATCTCTTGTTGGCAAGCACTCTTCTTGTCATTCTCAATATGGCCAATTTGATTAGTTCTAAACATGGGAGAGTTCCTAGGGCAAGGGGGACTTGGTAATGTGACCTACGACCCTGTGGTTTAGTCAGGTGGGTAAGAAATTCACAGGCTAATGAAGATGCTGAGATCCAGATCACCATGACACTTCCTCACCCTCCAAACCTCCCTTGCCCACCTTGCCCCATCCCTTCCCAGCGTCACTGCAGAGTGGAAGTACTAAAGGAAAAAAACAAGACATCTGGCAAGCATGTGGATATGATCATCCAAACTCAGACTTGCGACATTAACTGCCTGATCTCAACCAAAATACAGAAAGGCATGACTAATGAAGTATATTTGAAGAACAACTTGCAATGAAGAGATGACTTATTTAGCAGGGTTGTCAGCACTGCGAAGGTGTGAGTAAGATTTCTTTGGGCTCAATTACGCAGGAGCCCTCTGCCCTTTGCTGGGTAATACCGGCCACAATTTTCTAGCGAATACTGACATTGACTTGGTACATAGGCGAAATCACAGGCTTTCAACGATGACCTCATCTGGTTCTCGGTGGAGAAGCAAAGTCTCAGGCCCAGATTTGCCAGAGTCATGCACAGCAATAGTAGTCAGGTTGAGAACCTGGGCCCCCACGCCCAAGTTCCTTTGTGACTTCAAGGCATCAAAATGAATCTGCCTGCCCTACAATAGAACAGAGGTCATCTTTTTCACAAATTGCAGAAAAAGATTCCAATGAATGGCATTTTTCTCATTTCTTTAAACTTCCCTTCATAAGCTTTCCAACTATTTGTGCTCAGCTGACGAGATTTTTAATATTACATCAGGTAACTACGCTTGGGCTATTTTTTTCCTGCTGAAATAGTTTCTCAAAACCTATATGAGTCATTCTGTTTTGTGAAGCAGAGAGCTGCCTACAAAAGCATTGTCACATTTCCTAGTGAAAATATCACTCCTTATTCTGCTGGGAGAATTAAAGTACCAGCATTTCATGGTGTTCTCAGAGAACACCTTGACTTCCAGGAACTCTGCTATCAGATCTAATTGGAAAATGGTGATTCTAATGGAAGGATTGTGATAAAAGTTCTTCCTTGTGAGCGTCGGCCAGGCAAGGAGGGGGCTCAGCCATAGGCATATTGGGCAGAAACGGAAGCGTAGAGATCTCTGGGCCTGCAAGGGGCTCCCCGATTTGTGCCTCCCTGGGGATCAGTGGGAGATCCCAGGACTTTGTGAAGGCAGGTATCTTTGCTCTCTGCAGCCCAGGGTCCTGCACACAGTAGGTGCCTCCTAAGTGCTTGCTTGGTAAATGGACGTCAATCTGGTGCCTGGCAATGGTTGAGCCAGAGCCATGTGCCTCAAACAGAAGTGAGGAACTGGGTGGGAAGATGGCTGGGGGCTTGAGTCAGGAAATGTTGAGAAATTCAAAGTCTGTCTGTCTGTCTTTGTCTGTCTTTGTGTATCTTGACAGAGAACTAGTGATGGGGTAGGGGTGCAGTCTGGGGAACCAGGAAGGCAAAGGGTCCAGGGATGGGAGGGGTGGGACATGCTGGAAATGGAGGCAACCAGCAGAGGCAGGAGTCCATGTGGCTGAAGGAATCTAAGTTCTGGATTTGGGGACCAGAAAACCGTGTGCCACGGTCTGGTCTGGAGTCCATACTGCCTGTTGATTTCTCTGAATCCTTACTCTGGAATGGCCCCAGGCATATCCGTGAGAGCCTAGGAGAGGGAGCCCAAGTCTTTCCAGCCAGATTGCCTGGGGCCTAATCCCAGCTCTGCCATCTACTTGTTGTGTGTGATCGTGGCAAAGTGACTTGATCTTTGTGCTGATCTGTAAAATGGGAACAATAGTGTTCTGTACCTCATGGGTTTACTGTGAGGACTAGATGAGCCCAGACCTGAAAAGCACTTAGGACAGAGCCAGGGACAGTGTGGTGGAAATGTTACCCCTGACTGTGTCTCTCAAGCTGTAAAGTCCTCGTCGCCCACATCCAGGGCACTGACCTTCACAGCAGTGTTCATGGTCTTCCTTTCATCCAATCAGGTCTTGGCCAACAAGAGTCACCTCTGGGTTGAGGAGGAAGTCTGGCGGATGGAGATATACCTCTCCCTGGGAGTGCTGGCCCTCGGTACACTGTCCCTGCTAGCTGTCACCTCACTGCCGTCCATTGCAAACTCTCTCAACTGGAGGGAATTCAGCTTCGTGCAGGTGAGCAAATCTGCTTCTGCTGGTGAGCTTGGCCTGGACTCCCTCCCTGTGCAGGCACCCTCCTATGAATCGCCTCAGCCTCCTGAATCTTTGTAATAGGACCGCTCATCAGCCAGAGCCTTCCTGAGCATGCCAGTCTCTTGATAAGGGGACTGGCAGCCTAGGATAAGCGCTTCCTCCTGACATCTGGGGAAGCCAGCTATCAGCGTGTGAAAAAATTAGACAACAGAACACTGAACCCCACACTAAACGTTCTCAATTTCTGCAGTTCTTCAACTCCCCAAACAAAATCCCCTGATGTGCAGCCTTGGATAGCTCTGGACAGTGGGGAGTCAGTCAGCCTAGCCAACCACCCAGCCGCTCCCGGTAACTTGGCCCTGCTATTCCCTTGAGTCATTCAGTGCAAATGGGAGGTAAACATTAAGGTCACCAGTTTATGGGGGATAAAGCACAGCATTTCCCAAAGGATGTCATCCTCTATAAAAAAAAAATCCAGAGAAAGGAGGTCTGTAGTCAGATGAATCTGAGAAAAGATTTGCTTCCTCCAAGAAACACATCAAGATTCTAGCAGCATCTACAGCAAGCAAATCTTGTTAACCAGACTTATTTGAGCATTAGCACCTTCCCTCCCCCCTGTCCCCCCACCTTTCTCAACAGCTTCCTCCGCCCCATGAACACACTTTGGGAAAGGCTATTAGATAAAGGGTATTGTGCATTTATTCACGCAGTGAGTGTTTACTGAGCCTGAGAGCAGGCCAGGCACTGTGCTAGGCTCGGGATGTGATAGGGAATGAGACCGCAGAGCCACACTTCAGTGTAAGGACAGCTGAGAAAGTTACATTTTTTAATATTTCTTTGGCATCTCCCACTTTTCTCCAGAGTATGTGGTCAGCCCCCCCACGTTGGTGGATTAGCTCATCCTCCCCCCGCCCCCCGGGCGGGTGTTGACTCATACTGGATTCTGCCATCGATATTGTGCAGGGCAAGGAACAGCTACCATCTCCACCCCCATCGTCAACAAAAATCTGCCGCCTCTCTTCTCTGTGTAGCACGGACCTGATACAGGATTCAGAGAGGGACACTGCAGCACAGGGCTCTTATGTAATCCAAATTAATTGTCCCCAATTGGGGACGCCTACACATCCTAGAACAAAACAGAGTTGTGGTGTGTTAGAGTGTGTCTCACAGGCTCTGCTCATTTCCGAAGGTTTCTGGAGGAGAGCTTAGACCAAGACACACTGGTGTGAAAGGGGGAGAAAAAGAATTTTATTTATCTACCACTAATCCTCATGTGTCACACATCCAAATCTAGGATTTTCCTGTTCCTGCCTGAAGTGTCCTAGGGTGGATGGTTTCTCCATAATTAAAACAGACTGCAGGTTACTCCTGTCACCAGAAAGTTGCTTCCTTAAGCAGCCATAGATTACAAGCCCCGGCTCTGGCTGCCTGAGAAAGCCAGAGGATTTGATTTTGTTAGCAAAAGCTGACTGGGACCTCGGCAGCCGCGCTCTACATATTCAAGACTGAAATACAAATATGAAAGTCCTTGCACCACTGCATGCGCGGGGAGGCTGGGAGGGTGGAAAGGAGGGTTTTGCTTGTGGAAATCAAATGCTCACACTCTGTCTACAAAAGCAAAGGCTCTATCCCCGGGTGCTGATTCGGAGGAGTGCCTCAGCTCTCTCCCCACACCTCTGCTTTGCAATCCTGGTAGGATCAGTCTCTGCTCTAGAGTCTCACTTCGCACCCTTGTGAAATGGAGCAAATGCCCTACCAGCCTGTGGGGAGCCACTGGGAGAGATATATGTGGGAAAGAAACATAAGAAAAGTTTTGGTATTATTCTCACGGTCTGCATCCACAGTGCCTTTTCCCCTGGCTGTGCTGCCAGCTACCATGACTGAGTTGAGCAGCAGGCAGGGAGCGGCCAGGAGACCCCAGCCTTGGATGCCAGCGTGGGTGGGCAGTGCTGGCCAATTGTGGCTGACACTCATTGGCCGGGCATCAGATCAGCTTAGTGGGTAACAGTCAGCTGTTTTAAAAAGAAATAGAACTAAATGGCAAAAAAAAAAAAAAAAAATGTCAGTGCATTGCGTGTTGTAAGGATAGCCATTTTTTGATTCAGTGATTCTGTCTACAGATGCGGCATACCTGGTTGTGTACTAGAAAGTGATGTAAAATGTAAGGCTTACTGTGAGATGCCTTCAAAGAAATTTGAAATCATGGGTCTCTCTTGGAGAAATTCACATACCTAACCCTTCCCCCCAGGCCCCACAATCTGTAGACTCACAAGCCCAGTGGTGGCCTGGGGGTGGCTCTGGAAGTCTGTTTTTGCAAGGTCCAGCGGTGACTCTTAGATGTGTCATACAGTGAGTGGCAACCTCTGGGGTGGGGCACATGCTGTGGAGCCAGCAGTCTGGGTTTCGGTCCCGATACCTGAATTCACTTGTTCCTGCTGAGCAGTGTCCTCACTTCTGTCTGGGTCCACCTCCTGCCGTCACAGGGAGGTTCTGGGTTGAGCACATGTTAATGCACGATGTACGTGCCCAATAGTAGCTGTCTGCAGTCTTCTCCTGAAGGAGAGCACTGTCAGTGAGACACTACCTGGACCCCATTTCCTTGTCTTGCCACACAAGACCTCAGCCAGCGGCCTGTACTTAAAAGCCATCCAAAGAGTATGTTGAGTCTGCTGAAGTGACTTGTGTTTTCATCTAGACTTTCGTTCTCAAAGGTATTTTCAAAGTCTTTAAGTTGGTCTTTGTTTGGGTGTTTTCTTTGGATTGGTTTTGGCTGAGCTAGCTACTCCTAATTGAGCCAGTTAAACATTATTAGATTGCAAAATACCCAACTTGGTACAGCTCACTGACACAAAAAGTTCAGCGCTTGGAAGTTCTTTTCTACTCCAAAGTTAGATGAATTTCCAGTCACCTGCCTGAAATAATGGCAGAAATCAGCTCTGACTCCTACTTCCTTACCAACTGTCTATTGCTCCATTGTTCCATAATGAAAACAGCAGGAACCCTGGTGACTCATACAATGGAATATTAGTCAGTCATAAAAAGGAAAGAATTTCTGAGACATGCTACATCATGAATGAATCTTGGGGACATGTTTCTTTTTTTGCTAATAAGCTTACATATAATAAAAATAGTCATAGCCTGGGGGGAGGGTGGGAGATAGGGGGGAAAGGATGAGTATGTGTGAATGGGAACAGCATCTCCATAGCCTCTTGTGCAAATCTTGCACGCCTAGAACAATTCATCTCCCTCCTTGGTAGGGGGGGGATGGTGGCCAAAATGGGTCAAAAACTGGAGCTCCAAGGCTCCAAGGCTGAGAGAGATGCTAAGGCTTCCCTGGGGCCACAGAACTAGGTTTGCAGCATCTGGAAAAGCCCTATGATGCTGCGTATGGGCCCAAGTCCCTTGGTGGGTCCTTGTCAAAGGAATAGATAGATCCGAGTCCACCCCAATCAAATCACCTGGACAGAGTTGAAGATAAAAACCTGAAGCTAAAAGAGGCTTGAGTGATGAGAGTCTCCTGTATTACTGTCTGCACAGTAGCATCATCACTGAACTTCTAAGAACTGCTAATGCCTGACCCTCACCCTGAACCAATGTCCCCCATTTCTGGGGCATTGATATTTTTTCCATGCTCCCCCAAGTGCTTTTAAGGTATAGCCAGATTTGAAAACCATAGACTTGAACTGATAAAATCTCAAGGGTTAAAGGCACTTTGACCATTTCCTAGCTATCTCAGCAAATCCCCATAAATCCAGAAGAGTAGGGGCTGGGCAGCCTGTTGGGAAGCATCAGGATAGTTGTCAAGATTATTCAAAATTTATTGCTGATAGTGCTGGGAACCTTTCCCACCCCTCAATTTTTTTTATTTTGTCAAAATATACATAATGAAATTCACCATTTTACCATTAACAAGTGCATAGTACAGTCCAGTTATAAAGTACATTTATAATAGTGTGTAGCCATCACCACCATCCATCTCCAGAGTTCTTTTCATCTTGCAAAAATAAAACTCTGTACCCATTCAACAATAAATCCTAATTTTACTCTTTCCCTTAGTCCCTAGCAACCACCATTCTACTTTCTATCTCTGTGATTTTGACTATCTCATATGGACACATCGTAGGAGTCAAATCATATAGTATTTATGTTTTTGTGTCTGGTTATTTCACTTAGCATAATGTCCTCAAGATTCATCCATGTTGTGTCAGAACTTCTTTCCTTTTTACAGCTGAATAATATTCCATTGTATCTGCATACCACATTTTCCTTATCCATTCATGCATCAAATGCTACTAGGGTTGTTTCCATATATTAGCTCTTATGAATAATGCTGTTGTGAACATTGTATATAAATATCTCTTCAAGATACTGCTTTCAATTCTTTTGGGTAAATACCCAGAAGTGGAATTGTTGGGGACACATGGTAATTATATTTTTAATTCATTAAAGAACTGGGATACTTTTCTCCATAGGAGCCGTACCATTTTACATTCCTTCTGAAGGTGCACAAAGGATCCAATTTCCCCTTACCACAACACTTGTTACTTTCTTTTGATAGTAGCCATCCTAGTGGTGCGAAGTGGTATCTCATTGTCATTTTGATTTGCATTTCCCTGATGATTAGTGATGTCAAGCATCTCTTTGTCTGCCTCTAGGTCTTTCATGTCTTCTTTGGAGAAATTTCAATTCAAGCCCTTTGCCTATTTTTGAATTGGGTTGTTTTAGCTAGGGATTCCTTATCGATTCTGAAAATTAATCTCTTATCGGATATGGTTTATAAATATTTTCTCAGCGCTGAGGATCTTTTTAATCCCAATCTTCAAAATCAGTCTCAAGACCAGAACATGTAAGACCCTCTGAGATTTGGAATTCTCAGTAGACATGTCCAGAAGTGACAGGGGTTTAGTTACATGTGACTCACAGTCAAGGAGGCTTCTATTTGGGGGCTGACCATTTAAATATGAGAAAAATAAGCGCTGAGCTAACTGTGGCCCTTCCCAATGGGGTACATTGAGCCAGGAAGTTATTAAGGGTGGGAGAAAAGGATCCTTGAAGTGGTCACAAAGACTGAGGATCTTTTGGTAGCTAGTATTTGATTTGGGGACAAAAATGTTGTACTAGTGAACCTCTCTCTCTCTCTCTCTCTTCTCTCTCTCTCTCTCTCTCACACACACACACACACACACACACACAAACACAAACACACACATTTAGAGTATATAGCCATTAGAAAATGTTTATTAGCATTATTTTTAGTAAAAGAATTATAAGCAGTTCTTTCCAGCCATGTTCTTCCACTTGCCATTACCGTACTGGTGTTTGTACTGGTAAAAATAGAGCTCCTAGCAAAGCACCCCCATCACCACCACCCAGCCCTAACTAGGCAGGAGAAGGAGACATGGTGGCAGAATCAGCCCCACTTAAAAATGTGTCTGAGGGGAATGCAAACAAGACAGCATCTCTCAGCCAAGCCCCTGGACCAATGCTGACAAGCCAGGCAGAAGGAAATCCAGAAGGCACAATTGCAGCTTATCTGTGGAAAGATCAAAACCAACCTATGAAGTGCGCCCTGAGGCCCTGTCGTGCCTCCTTGGAGAAAATGCACATGTGTTCATTGCTTGATGGTCACTGCCATTTTCATCCCTTGTGTAATAACAGGTCCCCTGCCCCAATCTCTCATTCACTCCTCAGTGCTTAGAGCATTCAATGAGAACTGCCCCATCCTCTCTTCCTGCACACCTTGAAAGCCCTAGGCCCGGTTGCCCTCTGCTCTCTATCTTGCCTGCCTCACCTGGGGGTCTGGAGCATGAGAATCTACAAAACACTTCTCCAATCTTTGACTTTAGCTTTTGGAACCACTTACTTCTCACTGAGGCTGCCTAAGTACTTGCCCAGGGTCACAATGTCAGTGGAGACCAGCACCAACAGTAGATCAGGAAAGCCTCATTTGTAGTCCACAAGAAATCTGACACGCAAAGGATTCCCAGAAGCTGGCATTTGTAGGACAGCTGTTCCCAGCTATTTCACATCACAATTCCCATAGAAAGTCATGTTTCTGTGGCACATGGGGTGATGGAGGAACTGCTCTTGGCCAGATGCAACCCAGAATGGCCCATGGGTGGTTCGGGTGGGGGGTGTTCCACTGTAAGATGGTCGAGATTGTTTCCCTGTGGAATGTGATGCTCTTGATCTTCCCAGGGTCTTTAACCTCCTTCTGCAGGAGAGTCATCCTGGCAGGGTTTCCACCGGGGCTGGGCAGGAGGGGATGCCTACAGAGACCATCCGCCTACGTCCTGGGTTCTATGTACAGCGTCAGCTTGCTCAGTCCGCAGCCCCTTGCAGGCCATCTACAATATTGGTGTGAAGTCTGTGTGTCGCGTCAATTTTTCACTTTGTGTTTAACTTTAAATCAACTTAAAATCAATTCACTTTTTTAACTGGCCTTCTTTTAGGTCAAATTTTATCTGTGAAATTCTGATTTGGGTCTACTGGCACATACTCGCTACTCTAATATACATAAAATATACACCAAATAGTCAATGTTTTTAAACTTCTTGAACTTGATACTATCTAAATTCTTCTGGCAGTCACTGGAGGTATGAATAACAGTTTGGGGGAAAACATTAAAATTTTGATGAATCCTCATGAATCAACCAATCCTCATATACCTTCAGGGTAGGCACATTATTCCCACTTTTTTGAAGCTTTTTACTAGGGAAAATTAAGGTCAGGCAGAGTCTGCAGGGACCTCAGTGTTGACTGAGAATGACTACCGTGGCCGCCAGTACTTTGACAAAACCTCAGATGTGTGGCCCTCTGGCTGAGTACCTGTGATTTTATGTTGCTGAAGCATTCATCATACCCCTGGGGTTTGCAACTTGCTATAGGCTTGCTGTGGCTGACCCATCAAAGAAGGTACATGGAGTTTTCTATAGAAATTATGATTCCCTGAAACATTCTGAGATGAGGAAGCTGGTATTTTTCAGAGTGCAAAGTGATTTTGGAACATAAAACAATTTCGATGAGTTAAGTTCAAAGAAGTTTGTCACTGACCTCCATTCCTGAACTATGAAATACAGTAATTGGGGTAAGGACTTATTTCTCTTGATAAATAAGCAATTAATAAATTTTTATAAATAATCAATTAACAAAAGATCATGCAGATAATAAGGAGAGACCTGGGATTTGAATCCAGAGCAGTGACTACTGGAGCCGCCCTCCTCCCCTCCCCTCTGTCAGGCAAGCAGACAGCTGTTGGTGGAATTACTGCTGAATGTCACCGCACCTCACCACAGCCTTCTTTTCTTCCACAGTCCACACTGGGCTTTGTGGCCCTGGTGCTGAGCACCCTGCACACGCTTACCTATGGCTGGACCCGTGCCTTTGAGGAGAGCCGCTACAAGTTCTACCTGCCCCCCACCTTCACTCTCACGCTGCTGGTGCCCTGTGTGGTCATCCTGGCGAAAGGCCTGTTCCTCCTGCCCTGCTTCAGCCGCAGGCTCACCAAGATCCGCAGGGGCTGGGAGAAGGACGGCGCCGTCAAGTTCACACTGCCAACGAACCATGCCCTGGCCCAGAAGACCAGCCACGTGTGAGGTGCTGTGCCCGCCTCTGCAAGCCAGGCACGGGGCGGTGGAGCCGCTGGAGCTCCTTTGCTGAAGGTGCCTACGATGTGACTGCACAAGCTGGTGTTTGAAGGCCTGAGTTCCTGGGACGCAAATGTATTTGGTAATATTCAGAGTGATATATACGTGTGTGTGATACTTATGCTCATATCTATTTCTTATATATACCAGAATTCACAATTATACTTACTTAGCTAAAAAGTTGAGTCCCTGAGATTTCAACTTATAGATTTAAAAGCCAGTGTCAGGTGTTCGGAATGTATCAGCTCACACTATGGGGATATTTGTGGAGAGACACGTTTTTTGCACAGAAAAGGCAGTGAGAGGCTTGTATCTTGGTGGACTTGATCCTTTCGTGGTCCCCATTCCTCTTTTGCCACTTCCCAAGGCTTTTGCAATGACAGACAGACAGCAGTTTTATCTGGAGCTTTATTCAGGTGCTCAGGGCTGAAGAGTTGCCAGTGAATAGGGGGTGTGACCCCCTCCTCATTCACCTAAGGCACCAGCAGAAGGCAGGGCGAAGGCCTGCTGGGGGGAGCCCAGCATCTGCCGTGGGAGCCACTTTGCAGATGAAGGGGGTGGAGGTAGATACCGGGTGGCATTGAAGCTGTACCCCCTAATCTCTAATCTGGGGAGATTTTTCTCCTGAAAGCTAGAAGTCACCCCAGCAGCTACAAATTGATCTTCCTGCAGGAGTGTGAAATCACCTCCTTATTGGAACCACTAATGAGCCCATCTTGAGAACAAGTGTAATTTCCTTCCCTCCTTTAAGTTGGTGATGACCATTCTCTAAACCGCTGTGCCTTCTCACCTTTTAGATCATTAGTTTGAATGTCTTCCAGGAAAGCCTCGAACAGACCTGTAAAAGTCAGTCCAGCGGGAGAGGGGGAGACAAGAGTGCACTCAGCCTCACAGCCGAGCCCTCTAGGGACCCTGCGTGGGAGGCTGAAGGACCGATGATCATCACTAAATTGGTCCTGTGGGGGAACACCGGGGGCCTCTTCCAATGTCGACTGTCACTGGGCAGAGAACCTGCCTGGCAAGATCTGGGAAAACACACTGGCTCCAAGTTCCTCCTAACGGCAGGTTCCATTTCAAAATAGCTGGGGGACAGAGGTGGGGGGTCTTTTTCACCCAAACTGCGAACACAAAACACTGCTGCCCAAAGCACACGAGGCTGGATCACATCCGGGGCTGCAAGACCCATGTCCTCGTGACGAATGCCACTCCTCACTGACAGTGAAACTGTTTTTACTGCCCTTGTAGAGAAACTGTTGTTCTGGACTGAGCCCCCAAGCCCTGGCAGAACCAAGGGAAGCCAAGGGGAGCTGCCATTCCACAAAAAAAAAAAAAAAAAAAAAGAAAGCACCTTTGAACACAAAGGGGGCAAGGGCTTGATGGAAGACCTCAGTGAAACACACATGGAACTGTACCCCTGAACAGGGGTGATGATCACATTTCTATTTCTTAGGGCTCCCCAGCCAGAGGGCATCTTATCGTGGAACAAAGAGAGTAGAACCAACAGAGGCTGGGCAGATAGTGCTAGAAGAGGCTCCCTGCCTCTCCCAATGAAGCTTCATGAGCTCATGTCTGTGAAGCACATTAGGGTCCGTTAGTGAAAAGGGGAAAAAGCTGAGTGCAACAATATCTCATTAGGCCAATGACTGATGGAGAGAAGGCGGTGCAGGTGAAGCTGCCTGCTTCCTGCACGTTTTCCATCTGCCGTTCCAGCGCTCAGTGTGTCTCCTAAATTGGCCATGATGGAGCGGCAGCCGTGGCCCTCAGAGAGGCTTGCTGAGCAGGAGGCAGGAGAAGCAGAGGTTTTAGCATTTGCTTGGCAAAATGAGGGCCCATCA
Source organism: Scalopus aquaticus (assembly GCA_004024925.1). Lineage (NCBI taxonomy): Eukaryota > Metazoa > Chordata > Mammalia > Eulipotyphla > Talpidae > Scalopus > Scalopus aquaticus. The sequence goes on along the minus strand of PVIJ01003053.1, from coordinate 65,560 downwards.
GTTTCCTGCCGAACATGACCCCTGGGACCTGCCAAGGGAGTCAACCCCAGTCAGTACTGGCTGCCCCCTTCTCTGGCCCTTCCTAGGTTAGGGGTGGTTCCTTATACCAAAGATCTGACCCAGAGCAAAGTCCAGCACACTCCCTCCCCTGCCCCTCCAGTCTCCTACTGCAGGTGCTCCTGAGTGGGAAAGGATTGGGGGGATTGGGGGATACTGGAGGGAGCAGGTGCAGCAGAGGCCGAACCTTCCACCAGCTGGACAGTCAGCTCACGAGAGGCAGGTGGGCTGTGTGCTTGGCCTTGGTCTCGTATCTGCTGCTGCTCTTCCCTACCTCGCCAGGCAGCTGACCACAGCACCCCCAGGAGAGCAAGTCAGTCCTTACAGCCTGGTAAGTTCTACGTGCCTCTGGGTACAAAAGTGCCTAAACAAACGTGCTCTGGAAATCCTAAATGCCATGGTTGGAGGTGGATGTTTAAAATCTACAGTATTGGAAAAGCCTGTGTGTCTTTGTTTTTACCTTATAGAGCTTGTCTAAGAAGCAGCAAAAATAAACAAACCTTCTCTGGATTTCAGGCTTTTATTTATGCTGTGTCAATCCCCACCCATTCATTCAATTCTGGCTCCCAAGGCTGAATGGAACTTGTGTGGCATCAGGCAGCATGCAAAGTGAGCGTGAATGACCTGGGCGAGAGCCCCCTCCAAGGAAGGACAGACCTGCAGTGGCAAGCCAGCAAGGACTCAGGCGAGATCCAAGTAACAAGGGGGTGAGGTGTGAAAGAAGCACCAAATGCCCAAAGAGGGGCAGGGAAGGCCTCCTGGAGAGAGCAGTGTCTACATTGTGGTCTGAAGACTGCAGCCTTGAATATCGGTTAGAGAGGCAGTGCTTCTCAAAGTATACTGTGTGCTCAAGTCACACAGGGACCTTGTTCAAATACAGGTTCTAAGGCTGAGACTGCACTTTGCTAATAAGCTCCCAGGTGACCACTGGTGTACATCTCTGGATGCTCTGTGGAACAAGGGCTCAGATGGCCTCCTCTGTCTCTGTTGTACTGTAATCCACAGCCCACAAACCACCGCACCCCAATCTCCAGGTGCCATTCATCTTCCCCGGGACCCTGGTTCCCCCGCTGCCCTGGTGAGAGATGTCTCTGCTTACTGTCCATACTGCTTCTACCGCTTGTTCTCAAAGGCAGGGGGAGGAAACACCTCACTCTGCATGCACCCCGCAAGATGCCCCTGCCTCCCCCCACATGGACCCTGAGGCCATCAGGAAGACAGGAACTCTTCAGAGACCACCCACCTACCATTTGGTGAAGTTTTTCTACTTAAACCACAAATGTGTAACTATATAGGGAGGGGAAAAAAAAGGAAACCATGTGCAGAAAGCAATCCAGTAGCTAAAAACCATTTCTTGGGAACAATAACCAAAATACGACCATGCCATTTTGAGTCCATGATAGGGGTTTTCCAAAGAAAGAACTCTGGTCAGAAAACAACTTCACTACAAATAATTTTCAACAGGAAAAAGTCTTGAGCTTGGAGGGTTTGTTTTTCTAGTGTGTCCTCCCACACACAATGCTGAGAGAGTTAAGTTCAAAAAGAAGTGATAAAATAGATGAAAAAATATCCATTATTCAGGTAGCTCACATAAGAACTAAGGAGCAATCAAAATAACTCATATTAGTTAAAGAATGATCATTCTTTTATTTGACAAGCTAAATCTTTTCCAAAAGCTACGAAGTGGGCCCTTGGAAGTGTCTCACACTGGGACACTTCTCTGACTTCTTTACAAAGGGAAAGTTGGCACCATCAGAGCAGAAACTCAGTCTTATCAGAACAATGCCAACTTCTTCTAACAAATAATTGAAAATCCCTTCTTACTAGCCTAAAATGAAACTCAGAAATAATGTAATCTACCTACGCATAGTGTTTTCAATCAATGTAAGGTCTTAATTAATATAAAGTAGAAATAAAGATAAAGATAAATGCCAAAAATAGATAATACTAATAATGAACAGTAATTACTATAATTACTCTTAATTGTAAAAGTAATTAATTATACTTAATTATGCAATTGTAATTAATTATGTAAGTAATGATCTTACAATGATCTTAAATAGGTTTTAAGAGAAATACAATTATATTCAATTAAACATTTCAGACCCTCTATAATTGACATTACAAAATAAGAGCTAAAGAAGTGTGTAAGTATAAGTGTGTGTGTGTACACTTGTGTGCAGTGCACTGGGTGTTGAATACTATGAAGAAGTCATTTGGTAAAGATCATACATGTCAGCTGTATTTGGCCATGGAATGATTATGGTGAACTTGTCATTGGCCAACTTGGTGGTAAAGTGAAGACTGGGAATGAGCAAGAAGTAAGGAAATAGAGACTAAATCTGAATTCTTTTGAGATCCGCCTGTGCAGTGGGGAAGAGACAGATAGAGGGAGAGGCTGGTACCTGAAGAGAGACTGGGGTGGGGGTAGAAGGAAGGGCCTATGGTTTTGACCTAAACATTTTCCAAATGTTTCTGGAAGAGAACAAGATGAACAGGGAAGGTTGAAGATGTTGGGGGTGGGAAGCAGAGAGGGATGTAGAGGGAAGGAGGAGAGGAGAGAGGGGAGGGGACAGCTGGTCTTTTAACCTTGGGAGAAAAGGATAGGGGGCAATGGGGAAGATTAGCTTTGGTGATGTGTGTTGTGAAAATCCTCTTCTGATGACATTCATGTCTTTTATTAAAAAGAAAAGTCAATGTCATCTGCTGAGAGCGACAGGAAAGGAAGAAGTCTTGATTGAGAGCTGAAGAGAGAGGAAAAGTTTAAAAATAATTGTCGGAGAAAGTGAAAAGGCTGCTAACCAGAAAAACATGGTATGATTAGCCAAAACACACAAACAAAAAAAACTTGTTTATAATATTGCTCGTCTATGATGAAATATACTCAGTGTGTTTCTTGGGAAGTGCACAAAGTGGAGTTTTTGTTCAGTTAAATTCTATTTTCCCCCACCGATTTTGTAACTATGCCTAATAGTTTATCTTAGTTGAGTTTTATCTCCAACAGCTACTCAAAAGTGCTTTGGCCTCATTTTTGTTTTCTCTGTTCAGAAATGAACAATTACAAATGGAACCTCTGATGCACTTAGCAACCAAAAAGCCTCCACTGCCAATCTTCTCATAAAGTGAATAATCACCTCTTGTTTTTTGTGTGTGGATTTCATTATTGGAGTAGAAATCTATCTTATTTCTGTAATTTTCCACATATGCAGTGTCTACTCTTGAAAATTTTATTTCACCCAAGAGTTAAAACTTTTCCCCATCTACAGATTTGGTGAAGACTTTCACTTCTGGAGGAATCTTCCTGCCACAATGCAACTTGTCCCAGGACCAGTTGCTTTGTAAATTATTTTTTTTCATGTCTCCAGATTAGCATCAAAACTACCTGTTTCAGAGCAATCACTGATTTAAAGATTAAATTGCAACTCCTGTAGAATGTGGCAATTGAGAAAATTTCCTGTTATATGATTCTATGTGACCTAAATTGAGGTCCAGCCTAAAAGATCTGGAATTCTATGCTAAACACTAGTAAAATAAAGGATAAATAAATACATAGATGTTTTAATTCCTTTCCAAATTAAAAGACATATCTTTTAAGTACTGCTGCACTCTCAGGATCTAAGGGAAATCACCAGGAGAGAAAATAAGTGGAGACACATGTGCACACACAAATAAACAAAATAAAGCTCCCTTTCTTGGCAGAAGCAAATAAAAGCCTCCAAGTCCTTTCTGTAGAAAAGCAACTTCAGTTCAGATTAACCACGGTGGAAGCTCATTAGCTACGGTCAAACAAGTAATAGGTGAGAATTGGCAGAAAAACAACCCCTAGAACTTCAAAGTAAAGAATTATCAAATATAGAATAATATATACCATCTCTAACAACTTAAATTGCAGCAAAAAAAGAGTAAGCAATAAAACACTGTGAAAGGATCAGTCATGATGAAAAATGGAACATTTGGAAATGAAAAATTATTAGAAACAAAACTAATTAGATAAATCAACTGTTAAAAAACCAAGAAAAGAGAATAGCATAGAAAAGACAGGCTGCAGGGAAAATAAAGAGTAGATTTAAAAGTAAATTCAAATATAGTAATGATCATAATAAACAATGTATTAAGTTAAAACATGAAAGTTGCCAGATTCTTCAATACAGCTATATGATATTTATATGCGGCATGACTAAAGACTAAAGATAAAGATATAGAAAAGACGTGTGAGGCAAAAATAAATGAAAGTTGTGGTGCCTAGATTATTTTTTTTATTTTTTTTTAAAGATTTATTTATTTATACATACAAGCTGGGGTACAGGCCAGAGGGGTGGGGCGGCGAGAGGGCTCACCAGAGACAGAGTGGGGAGCAGAACAGGCAGATCAGAGATACACTGCTGAGGAGAGCAGCGGGCGAGGCAGGAGAGGTCTGCCGCACCATGTGGGATTCTCCCTGGCTGGGCGTCGAACTCGCATCGCAGGCGGCTGACAGCTCCACAGCGCAGCACTCAACCGCTGCACCACCAGGGAGGCCCCTAGATTATTATTCTATAGAGTACACTTTATGACATTATTAGGGATAGAAAGAGTAACTACAGAGTTGCAAAGGGAAGATTCAAGTATTTTAGAATTGTTTGCATTTAATAATACAACTTTTTGGTCCTCCCTGGTGGCGCAGGGGTTAAAGTCTCAGCGCTATCAAGCTATCACCAGCCACTGAGGCATGGGAGCTAACACACATGGCCCAGCAGACCTCTCCTATTTTGCCCGCCTCAGCAGCGTATTTTAGTAGATCTGCCTGTTCTGCTCCCCACTCTGTTTCTGGTGAATCTACTCACCCCCCATACCCTCTGGCCTATACCCCAGTTCTTTTATGCATAAATAAAAATAAATCTTTAAAATAAATAAATAGTAAGAGAGTTTACCTATTTTTTAATATCTTCAAAAAACTAAAGGAACCCATGTCTAAATAATTAAAGGACAACATGAAAATGATGTCTCGCCAAATAGAAAGTATTAATAAAGAGACAGACATAACCAGGTTGAACCAGATCTGGTATTTTCCAGCCTCCTGAAATACAAAAAATTAATTTCTGCTATTTATGCCTTCCAGTCTATATTTGCGATGGATGCCTGAGCTGACTAAACCACCGTGGAGGTAGAAGGCAGAAAGATGGAATATTTAAAATACTTAAAAGTGAAGACAGTCATCCAAATATTCTATGTCCAACAAAACTATCCTTGAAAATGAAGGAAAATCAACTCCTGGCATAAGTGTGAGGATCTCCACTGCTGCTCCCCAGTGAAATTGGTGAAGATTATTTTTAAAATAAGTATCTAAAGCATGTGTAAATAGTCCTAAAGGCAAACAGAAGATGAAGAAACATATTTAAGAAAATTCACGAAAAAGAATCGATGAGAAAGACGAGTGTGTGGTATTGCCACTCCCTCCCTCCCTTTCCCAGTGCAGCAGTGACGCAAACTGTGCAGAGAGGGCTTCCCCTCCCCAAGCTATCAGTTGAAAAGCTCTTCCTGACAGAGGCAGAACTTCAGCATTTCCAATTCTCCCCCTTGCTGCCTATTGCTGAGGCTAATTCCAAATAAGCATTGTTGAAATATGTGGGCTCCATTCTTCTGCTCAGCCCTATCTTGATTGCAGCATGCTGAGAATACTGGAACCCTGATTGCCCTCACCTCAATTCACAAGGTGGTCACTCCATGCTAGGGCAGCCAAGTAAATGGAACCTCAGGTCAGTGTCACCCTTCAGTGATCACCTTCATTACAGCAGGGGTATGACTCAGAGAAGCTTGTCCCATAGTTCTAGAGCCCTGGCTCAAGAGATTTTGTCTGCAGGGAGAAACAGGCTGTAAAATAGACAGCTCTTGATCTCTTCCCCAAGGAGCTGACTTCATTTTCAACAGAGCATGGAGATTGTCAAAACGAAAGACACTGTCAAGAACATTGGGTAAGAGACTCATGGGTTTAAAGGAAACATAGCCTAGACTGTAGAGTGGCTAATTTATAAGCGAGAACCGTGGAATAGATGGGAGGAACACTCGTGCGTTCAGAACAAATATTAAACACAGAACCAGAAACTATCCCTTCAAAGGAGCCACAGTTTTATTGGATTAATGTGCACTACAATTTATGTCCCAGGGCATTTTTGGAAACAAAAGAGGAATCAGCTAGTAATTAATGGAGTTTAAAAACTGGTGAAAAGTGAGAGACAATACCATCATTGTCCCAGGGTGACTATGGGTATATCCAAGTTGGGCCTCCTTGAGGAATAACATCAGAGGCTTAACACTGTAAGGGTGGGAGGTGAGGGAGGGGGAAGAATAGATATCATTAAAATAATCCAGTCACTAAATGATAATCCATTAAATAACAAATTAAAATAATAATCACTGGTTGGCAGAAGGGACCAGAACCCAGAATTGCAAGAATATGTTATCTAAAGTGCCCAGTTTCCAACATAAAATTATGAGACATGTGAGAAACAGAAAAATATAACCCATGCATCACAAAAAAAATTCAAGGCCACAATTGCCTGTGGAAATGACCAGATAGCAGATTTCACAAAAAAGTCTTCAAAACACCTAAAACATATTCTTGGAAAATGAAGACATTCACAGGTACACAAAAACAGACAGTTCATTGCTAGCAGAACTGCCTGACAATATATACTAAAGGAAGTTCTTCAGACTGAATTAAAGGACACGAGACTAACCCAGTTCTCATGAAGAAATAACAGTAAAGATAATAACAGAAGTAAAATAATAAGTATATTTAGTTGTAACTTTCTCCTATCTGTTTTAAAAAATAACACTAAAGCAGTGATTATATATCGATGTTTATGGGCACACAATGTAGAATGATGTAATTCATGGGGGAAAAAAAGCCTAAAAGAGGGAGGATGGAATAAAGAGTATATAGAAGAAAACTTTTTGTATAATACAGAAATCAATCAATGTAATACACCATGTTAATAGAATAAAGGACAAAATGCACATAATTATCTCACTAGATTTAAAAAACACATGACAAATCCCAACACCCTTTCATGATAAAAATATACAACAAATTAAGAATGGGAATTTGTTTACCCTAATAAAGGACCTCTAAGAATAACCCATAGCTAAGATCTTTGTGGGTAAAGATGGGAAGAAAGTAGAACCCTCATACATTACTACAGTGTAAAATGGTCCAGATGCTTCAGAAAATAGTTTGGCGGTACCTCCAAGTTAAACGCGGAGTTACCATACAGCCTGCCAATTCCAATTTTAGGTACAATCATGTGTTGCTTTACAATGTTACAGTGAATGACACAATGAGATACCACTTCAGTCCAGTGATAATGACCCACATTAAAAAAAAAAAACCTGAAACAATAAATGCTGGAGAGGATGTAGAGATAAAGGAACCCTCTTATACTGCTGGTGGGAATGTAGACTAGTCCAGGCACTCTGGAAAGCTGTGTGGAGGTTCCTCAGAACACTAAAAATGGCTCTACTACTTAGGTCTCCCTGGTGGCACAGAGGTTAAGCCTGGCAAAATCAAGCTATTGCCAGCCACTGCAGCATGACTTACCCACATGGCACAGCAGACCTCTCCTGTCTTGCCCACTGCTCCCCTCAGCAGTGTATTTCAGTAGATCCGCCTGTTCGGCTCCTCACTCTGTCTCTGGTTGATCCTCTCACCCCCTGCACCTCTGTCCCATACACCAGTTCTTGCATGCATGCATAAATAAAGTAAATCTTTTTAAAAATGGATCTACCATATGATCCAGCAATTCCACTCTTAGGAATCTACATAGAGGGCATAAAAACACTAATTTGAAAGGAAAACTGCAATTCTATGTTTACTGTAGCACTATTTACAATAGCCAAGATATGGAAACAACCCAAATACCCCAAAACAGGTGAATGAATCTAGAAGTTGTGGTGCACTTACACGTTGGGATATTACTCAGTGATTAAAAAAAAAAAAAGACAAACTTATGCCATTTGCATAACATGGTTGAAGTTGGAAGGGATTATGCTAAGCGAAATAAGTCAGAAGGATAAATATCGGATGGTCTCACTAATATGTGGAATAGAGAGAAAACAAACAAAAGTTCAAGAAAAAGTCAAAACTAGCAAGTTGACCATAGAACTGAGGCATACAGTAAGGGAAGGGGGAGTATGGGAGGCCAAAACATGAGAGGGACGAATACAAGGGAATATGGTGATATGGTGGTCGGAGAATTAACAATGTAAGAAAAAAGACAATTACTAAAGAAAAAAAAGAAAAAAGAAAAAAAGTGAAGTGCTGACAGAAATAAACTATGTATACAACAACAACAACAAAAACACAATGTTAAGGTAAATGACAGACATACTACATATGCATGATGGTGATCCAATGGATTATATCATATAGCGTAGGTGTATAGTAAGCTATTCCTTCTAGTTTATGTATACTTTAGCACAATGACAGTATTACCTAACTACACATTTCCCCAGTTAAGTGATACATGACGACCAATGCCCAATAAAATTTTAAATGTATGTTTATACAAGTACCTGCAGACAAATGTTCATTACTATGTTATTCACAATAGTATAAAAGTAGAAATCACCCAAAATGTCCATTAATTAACAGAATGAACAACAATGGTATATCCATACACTTGAATATTATTCAGCCATAAAAGGAAGCAGTAATACACACTAGAACATGAATGAGTCTTGAAAACAGTATGCCAGGTGAAGGAAGTCAGACACAAAAGACTATGTATTATATAATTCCATTTCTATTAAATGCCCAGAACAGGAAAATACATAAGCAAAAGCAGATTAGTGGTTTTCATGGCCTGAGAAAAGTGGAAATAGGGAGAAAGTGGCAGTAGGTATAAGTTCTCTTTTCACGATAATGAAGAGGTTCTGGAACTGGATAGCAGTGCTAGTCCACAGTCCTACAAAGAATACTGGATTATACCCTTTAAGGGATCAGTTTTATGGTATACATACTATATCACAATTAAAAGAAAAAAGTGATAAAGAAGTTAACATGAAGAAATTTTAGGAATACCTTATATTTTCCTTATATGGATACATAAGGGTGATACATAATGTTTTTCAAGTAAAGAAAAAACATGTAATAGGAAAGCACTGTATCATCTTTTAGTTGATAGTAAATTTTCCCTTTTTGCTTAGCCAAAATTATTCTGCACCTTACATAGATGGATTCTTGGAGTCAATATAATATGGAGATGAATGGGACATTGTAGATTAATGGGGACAAGGAGGTAATAATTAATAAATGGTGTGTGGATAACGGTCACACATATAAGGAAAAAATGTGTCCTATCTTATACCATTTACCGAAAACAATTTCAGTTAAAGACTTAAATTCAAAGGCAAAACATGCACACTTATAGCAGAAATTATACATCTTTATGACAAAGAGGCAGAGTAAGATTTTTTAACAAGACACAAAATGTAATGAGCATAATAGAAAATAATACCAGATCCAACTACAATGAAATTTCAAGTCACTGAGGGGATTCTCTGGTGGTACAAGGGGTTAAGTCTTAGAACTATCAAGCTATCTCCAGCCACTGCAGCACAGTTCAATCCCCTGCCAGGGAAGTACAAAGTGCAGCAGACCTCTCCTGTCTTGCCCACTGCTCCCCTCAGCAGTGTATTTCAGTCGACCTGCCTGTTCTGTTCCCCACTCTGTCTCTGGTGAATCCTCTCACCACCCCACACCTTTGGCCTACAGCCCAGCTTGAATGCATAAATAAATACATCTTAAAAAAAAACAAACTTATTTATCTAAAAGCACCATAGGAAATATGAAGAAAAGGAAAAAATATATTTTGCATGCACTAAAATCAATTTTTTTAAAAGTGACAACCCAAAAGAAAACTGACCAAAACATACGAACAAGCAAGTCATTGTGGAGTTAGAGCGCCTACATTTCCTAAAAGTTCAAGAAACCTAATATCATGTAGACATAGTTACCTTTAGAAAAGGTTGGAAGTCAAAAAATAAGGAGAAACCTAAGAGCCCGAGCAACAGTCCAAGCATGCCAGAAAAACACAGGGATGCAACTACAGCTGAATGTTTCCAAAAGAGGAGGGAGGGGAGATGGAGTGGGGGTGTAAGATTAGAAATCTAAAAGACATTGGGGGGAAAAATGGAAAAAACAGGCAAAGCTAAATTGTAGTGTTTCGGATTAGCGACACCATAGCAAAGAAAAAATAGAAAGGTGGTTGGCACAGAAGGCAGCGAGGAAGGCAGGCATTTTGTTTGGGAAAGGGAACGAGGCAGGTTCCCGGGGTTGAAGCCAGTGATCTTTTCATGAGGACTGGCAGTTCCACCTCAGTTGGGGTTCTGTCCTGGAGGCAAGCCTTTTCATGTTCAAAGGTGTTTACCTTTTAATTTATTAGCTTCTCATTTTGCACATGTACCTGTGTGTATGATGTTACTTTAACAACTAAATTGTTTTAAGGAAAGAAATAATCATAGCAGTGTTTTTCATAATTGCCCCAAACTGGGGACAACCCAAATTCCATTGACGGGAACGCATGAATATATTGTACTCATATGGGGGCCTATTATTCAGAATGAAAATAAACCACCTTTTGCTCCAGTGAAATGTAGAAACATAATACAGTGGGGGGTGGGGGAGAAGGAGCAAAACGCAATAAACTGTATAAAATCATTTTTAAAAACTTCAGAAACCAGCCAAAACTCAACAATATATTGTTTAGGGATATAGACATATGTGACTTTTAAAACTATCTTAAGGCAGCAAGAGTGGTAAATATAAAATTGAGAATAGACTATAAATTAAATAATAACATTTTTATAATGCTCAGAAATGAGCAAAAACAATAATGTTATGCAGGAATACATACACAGAAAATTTTCAAAACTACACTTTTAGAATGAATGAGAATGATAGACCCAAGATTCAGGATGGCTTTATTTCTAAGGAAACAAGGCGGATGGGATAAAGGAGCAGCACATGAGTTTTTTTCTTTAGTTGTCATTATGTCTAGAAATTTACAAAAATGTTTTATATGTAAATTTTGTCATATCTGCATATGAAGAAATTAAAAATTCAATTTTCCCTTTCAACTGCCTTTTCTGCCATCAGTCAGTCACTAGATGAATACTGTGTACCTACTGTGTGCCAGCACTATGCAGGTTCTAGACAGAGCAGTGAACAAAACAGTCACCACAGCCAACCCTCTCGTAGGACTTACATGTCACTGGAGGTGGTGCTGAGTGTGAAGTGGCTTTTTAAATACCTGCAGAAAGCAGGAATTGGGATATTTGGCAATCAGAACAATCACTGTCAGTATATCTGGGAGATACCTTCTTAGTATCACTTGAAGGAGGTAATTTTAAAATTCAGGTAATTTAATAACCAATAGGAGATAGGAGAAACTGCAGGCTAGCACTTCCAAGACACTGGTTTCCCAATATTGCCAACTAGGTTTCATTAAGAAAATATAATATTATAAGACAATTAAAGTTATTTAGTATGATTTAATTATAAAAATATAGATACATATACATACAGAGTGAGATTATTGCTAATTTATGCCCTCCCCACAAATCTATGCTTCTATGATAGGATGCCCTTTCATTTTATGTATTGACAATGATGACAGATGGTTGCTGGATTCTGTTATGTGTTACTATTTATGATAGGGTTATCTTGTTTTTAATGTCTTTACTTAGTGAAATAAAGAGCTGGCAAATCCCAATCAACCTCTAAGATGTAAATTTTTTATTATTCCAATAACAGTATCTGCAAATCATGGTCAAGGGTCAGAGTCACACTCAGCGCTTGCTTTATTGAGAGAGAATGTGGGAACATTAAGCTCACTTTCCAAGCAAATAACTGACAGTGTGAGGTGCATTTATTAATTAAAAATGCTCCTGAATACTTGGATTATTCAGGAACCACGTGGGCTGACCGGGATCCCAGCACAGGGCTGGCTGGCCCTTTCAGCCAAATAGCCCTGGAGTAGGCCACTCATGCTCTGCAGAGTTTTGGAAAAGGCAGTAAGATGTAGAAAGTTGGGGAAGAGACAGGTGTCCTGAGTAGCATGTATAAATGAAAAATGAAACTGAGCATCCCTGTGCCAATCTATTTATCACAAACATCCTGGAGTTGAAAGTGAAATATCTTACACTGGTGGGCTGGGCCAACGCAGAGAATCTGTCTTCACTTGGGATCGAAGCTTCCTTGTACAAGGCGCTGCTGTGGGACTGTCACCAAGTCTCCTCTCTATCCTCCCTCTCAGGTGGGTGACACAGCACTTCCCCGCAGGTGATTCCAGGTGACAAGCCTGCAGCCAGTTTGCCTTCTATTCTTTTTCACAGCCAGAGCTGGTTTGATTTTCATATATTTATTCCTTTAACCACCAGTGTCAGCCAAGACAGATGACTAGTGGGGTGGGCAGTGGATTCAGATCATCGTCCCTCCCAACCTTCTGACCTGCCCAGGTCACCAACCCTGTCAAGTGTCAGCCTGGGTGGGCCCTGACGGACAGGGTGAGCACCTGGTACAGCCCCCACGGTAAGAGGATTAGGGGGATGTGTAGGAAGCGGCGCTCCATCCCTAAAAGAAAGATGCCAGAGAAACATCAACACACAGTTCTGCATAATCAGTTCAATACCAGAACAACAAAAATGGGAAGGGAAGATTAGAAAATAATCCAAATTTCATAGCACTGAGGGGTGTGATGAAATGGGGAAGAGGGTGACAATACTAAACCCAGAATCACAAAGCACTCATTTTATTATTTTAAAGCTCAGGGCTGAGATAGGAAACTACATTCTTGCTCTTAGGCCAGTTCTTCCCAGTCCCCACGGAGGAGTATCCACTTCGGAGGGATGTGAGTGAACACAGGAGAAGCTATGAAAGTGGGCCACCTTAGGTGAGTCATCACAGCTAAGCATGGCCCCAGCAGCCCCCGTGCCCCTTGCACCCCAATCCCTTTTAATCCGGAAATCTTTCTACCAGACCCCCTGGCAGGAGATTCAGTGTCCCTGAGAGATGCTGGGAAAAATCTCCCTTGAGGCTTTGGGCTGGATGCACATGGGCAAGTGGGGGTGTGTGTGTGAGGGGTTTGGTTTATGTAATGTGGTGGCCAGGGGATGCTTCAAGCCCCACCCCAGTGTTGCAACCCCTTCTCTCAACATTCCTGGGCCATCAGCCCAAACTTTGCATTGGCTCTGACTCTCTCCTCCCTCTGTCCTTCTGTCACCCCTCCCTCCGGCTCTTATTTCTCCCCTTTCTCTTTTCCATGTCCCAATTCTATTGTTCAATGTTTAAAATCTGAGCCTGGGGGATTTTTCTGCTTTTCAGTGCCATATTAGCCAATTAAAAAATCAGAAATTGGGTTTTGATAAATGGGAAGGAATCTTGGAAACAGAGTTCTCAGAATGTCCAGAACACAACTGCTATTTGACTGCACATTGAAATGACCACATCCAGTGCTGGCTTCTTGGTAGTCTTTTCTCTGATATGGAACCAGTCTCAGGCATCATGCTCACTGCAACGCCAAGCTATATCTTCTCCCCCTCCAAATACCAGGTTTCCAGGAGACTTCTATGATTAATCAGCGCCAAACTGCTGTTGCTCCACGTTCCACCTTTACGATCAGGGGTGCACACCTTTCTAACAGTGGAGTACGCACATTCAGCCATAGACAGAGCTGCCTACCCCTTACTAGCCATGTGACCGACAGGCATGCTGAGCCCTGACAGAAATTTAATCTGACAACCCTGTGCGGTAGGCACTGTTAGCTGAATTTTACAGAAAAGGAAAATGGGGCTCAAAATAAATTGCCCAGAATCATATGAACCCCAGAGCTTCTGCTCTTAACCACCGTATCACCGTGCCCTGAGAATACCCAGAGACCTCAATGTGTCATGTGTAATATTGATTAGGTACATCTCTCAATTACCTCCGCCCTGATGATACTACACCAGGTTTCCTCATGCTTTCCTTATATGATGAGCATTAGCTCGTATTCTTTAGGTACACCATTCACTGTTTCATTTTGAAAAATCTAACAGCTAACATCTTTTTCATGTTTAAAACTATGTACAATGACACAAAAAATAAAAAGAAAGAAATCTACCATAGGAATTTGCCAACAAAACCCTCTAGTTGACAGTTTTCTAAAGGACTTAACCTAGACTTTCACATGGATGAATGCAGATTTGAATATTTATAAGCAGCAATAAAAAAAACCCCTACAAGGTTGAGTCCATACCCTGCAACCCTAGTGATAGAAAACTGAGGCAAAGTCATGTGTCCACGCTTCTTTTTTTTTCCTCATGGATAAGGAGGGAACTTAATATCCATGTCCCAGGCTGTGGAGAAGATCAGGTAAGAGCATTCATATGCAGAAGGCCCATCACGTCCTTATTAAACATTAGTGCGATTGTCAATTCCGTCTCAGGTCTCCTTAAATAAGGTATACACATTTGTTTGCATGTTCTTTCTAAATTCTTAAAAGTCAATAATTTAGTCAAATTTAATTCATCTATACAAACATAATATCTACTATGCATAAAGTCATTTGAAAAGAATGACACAATAAACTATCAACTGACATTTTATTAACATGATAAAGTGCCATAGTCTCTCTCAGTACAAAGTGACCTTAACTCCTTCGAGATTCCTTTCTTATTTTTACTGCAACAAATCATACAGCGAAGGAAGACGTTCATCAGGGTCATGAAACTCAGAAAGGCTTCTTTGGGGAAATGGACACGCATCTTTGGGGACCTTGGAGGAAAGTCTCAGTAATTGGTTTTATGGGGCTTTTCCCCCATTGTATCCACCCTATCTTCCTTTCCATGTGTGAGAGCCTCAATAGCAGGGACATTTTCTCTGCGCCACCCCAACACCTAGTCAACTCCTATCTACAACCACAATTTAAGCAGATAGTGCACGTCCAACACTGTGTCAGGGGGAGAATGTAAAAGCAGCAGAAATTATGGCCCTAGCTATGAGGCACAGAAAATCTCATCAGGCCATTTTGGCCCAGGCTAAGTTATCTGGCTATTATTGCTGGTATCTGAATTTTTTAATATAAGTTCCAGAAAGCCCAGTATATGATGCAAAAGGGAAAGCAAGTTCATTCACTCATACATAAACAAAATCTAAACATTTATCAAGTCCTGGGATGTGCCAGGCAATAGAGCAGTAACAGTGAGTAAGACCCAATCTCCAAGCACAGGGAGAGCCCCATTTGTGCGGAAGACCTACATATGAAAAAAGCAAGGCCATACTGTGTTAAAAGTGCTCGAACATACTGGTCAGGACATGATGAGGACCTGAAAAAGAGCATCATCGAGTGCATGAGCCATGAGATAATGGGTCAGAAAAATTGTAAAGACAGTGTCTCCCAAGATGAATGCTAGTCTGGTGGAGAATGGGTGCAGTGTCCCAGAACAGAGGGAGACTCCTGAGGGATGAATCCAGAGAGAGTGTGGGTGGAAAGCCGAATTCATAGCTGGAGAAAGTTTGGAGATAGGGCTAGAAATTAAACCAAATGTTTCCCACTTCATGCTAGAATGTTACTTTACCCTGAAGAAAATAAGGGCCCTTCAGGTGGTTTTAAATAGCGAGGGACACAGTCAGACTTGCAGTTTAAAAAAAAAATCACTCTGGCAGCAAGCATGACAGATGGACTCGATGGATGAGAGTCTGCCAGTAAGGACATCGGACAGGAGAGTATTGTGATGGTCAAGATGAGAAATGACAAGGGCCCACACCAGGCAGTAGCAGTGGACAGAGAAGAGAAAGGTGTTCTTATGAGGTTTTATCTCGAGAATTCTGAGCTGCCTCATTTTCAGAAGATATCAGAAAACAGTAACAGCCAAGAAAAATGAAATTCCAATTAGATTTTTTTTCCTAGCACACTCGATAAGTACAAGGAACCCCCTTTTACCCTCAAAGTCCCCCTAGCCTTTCTTACAAAGTTAGTGTGATAGCTGGTTATGAGCAGGCTCTACACTCCAGTTCCATCCTTTATTAGTGGGATAATTAAGCGAGTAAGCCCAGTACACACTAAATGCTCTTGTTATCCCTGGCTGATCTCTCTTCTGATGGTCTAGCTTGTACTGCAGAGGCTACTGAATCCTATTATGGGAAGATACTCAGGTTTGGCATTTTAAATATGGCTTCTGAAATTTATGGAAGATCTATTTTGTATACTTAAGATCTTTGCACTTTACCATAGGTAAATCATACTTCAATTTTTAAAGAAGAGAGGAGGAAGAAAGCACACACAGAATTCCAGTTTAACACGTTAGATCATCGTCATTATCTCCTCTGGAAATTCCACTAGAATCAATATATTATTGACCCAGGTATAAACCCATGAAGACAAAGACACCAGGAACAAGGGCGTGCATTCCATTTTAAAAATGTAAGTAGATAGAGGAGTTGAATGGCCAAAGCAGAGCTGAGGAACCACCAACTAAAGTGCTGACAGGAGCAACGCCCCCGGGGGAACTGGCCTCTCAACCCTGGGTCCTGCCAGTCTCAGTTGTTCCCAGCAAGAACCATTTATCCCTGGACTCCGGTCCCTGGAGCACTGTGGAGGGGCAGGTCCCATGCAAGCATAGAGCACATTTCAGCACCTCAGGCTGAAAATATAATAGGACAAATATTTGAGGACTGCTTCTACTGTGCAGGAAAGAAATCTAAGCAAACAATTGGGAAGGGACCCAGATGAAGGAGAGACAATATAAGGAGCAGATTAAAACACTTAAGCAAAACTA
Source organism: Scalopus aquaticus (assembly GCA_004024925.1). Taxonomy (NCBI): domain Eukaryota; kingdom Metazoa; phylum Chordata; class Mammalia; order Eulipotyphla; family Talpidae; genus Scalopus; species Scalopus aquaticus. The sequence goes on along the minus strand of PVIJ01003053.1, from coordinate 48,709 downwards.
CAACTAACATCTTTGGAGGAAAAAATATCACTCCCCTGAAATAAGGAAAGGATAAACACAGAAAAGAAACAGAGAACTAGTAATTACAGAAATATTTATAAATTAATAGGAAAATGAAGTAGTAAATTTCTCAGAAAAGAAAATCAGAAGAAAGAAGATAAAAGCTTCAGAGGAACACACCTAAAAGTCCAATATTTGCCTGATAGGAATGCCTGAAAGAACAGAAAATAAAATCATCAACAAACCTAGACAAGAAATTTCTGAAAGACACAAGTTTCCAGATTGAAAGGGCCCACCAAATAACCAGCCTCGAAATTAAAACTCACCCTCACCGCAGCACCTAACCATGTTATTTCAGCACTCCTGTGATAAAGAGCACATCCCAGAGAAAAAATTGTTTACATACTTAGGGTGCTCCTGTCTGTCCAACTTCATGTTTCATCTCACAATTGACCAAGTCCTGGCTCAGTATCTTAGTCAGGAAGCATCTACCAGCTGTGGTCTGTGCATTAAAGAACTGAGTGGCATTGAGAGGACAGGGGACTGACATTAGATACCAACGCAGTCCCACCTGTCACCTCCGCCCTACTCTCAACTCAGTGCTCTGCCCAGAGCGTCTTCTAATGGCCAGATCTGAGCTGAACCCTGAAGAGAACCCATGGAGCCAGTTCTGAATCATGCTAGATTGGTTTCTAATTCATTTAATACATTTGAGTAATGTTTCTTAAGTTTTTAAATAATCTAGAAACAAACATAGGGTTTTGTCTAAAGAATTAATGGCACAGCGTCATCCCATGGGAGAACTTCCAGGCATCAGAACACTTCCTACATAGTCCTGACAGTCATCCCCACCCCTCCCCGCAAGGTGAGAGTCACTCTTTGCTCCCAAAGCACACCAGGCACTGCTTTAAGAATCTTCAGAAGATAAACACATGCAATTTGCAGCGACATGGATGGAATTAGAGGGGATCATACTCAGTGAAATAAGCCAGAAAGAAAGAGAAAAATATCGAATGGTTTCACTTATAACAGGACTATAAGGAAAGCAAATAGGAGAGAGACAATCAGCGGCAGTGGGGGGAGGGGGGAGGCGGAGGGAGAGAAGGAAAAGGGCACAGGATGGAATAGAGAAGAGCGCAGGGGACCATGGAGATAGATCGTGGGTGAGTTGGTGGTGGGCTACCCAAGGGGAATACAAAATGTAAAAGACATAAATAACAATAAAAATATATATTAAAAAAAAAAGAATCTTCTTTTCAGGTCTCTGGTAGCACAGCGGTTAAGCGCTGCACTGTGGAGCTGTCGGCAGCAGTAACATGAGTTCGACGCCTGGCAGGGGAGATTCCCACATGGCGCCGCAGACCTCTCCTGCCTCGCCCACTGCTCCCCTCAGCAGTGCATTTCAGTTGACCTGCCTGTTCTGCTCCCCACTCTGTCTCTGGTGGTCCCTCATACTGCCCCACACCTCTGGTCTGTACCCCAGCCTTTATGCATAAATAAATCTTAAAAAAAAATCCTCTTTTCACACGCAAAAGATGAGCTATGAGTCCTTGCAGGTGTGGGGAGGAATTTGTCCTAAGTGTCTCATCCCAGCCAAACAGACGAATTTGTATGTAACACAATGTATTTGGAAGCTTTTTAACAAAGAATCTACTAAAATTTACCTGCCATTTTTCAATCTTCAGCTTTTAAAAAGTGATCCCTTACAAATAAGCAGGAGCATCTTTCAAAGCGTTAACAAATCATTAGCATTTTTTTTAGAAGTAAGTAAGGTTGTAGACCTCCGTCGAACGTTAGGTATAGGCTTTGAAATAGTAAGGCATTGACTTTTGAAATCATTCCAAATTTTAGGCACTAGGAATCACATGATCACTTTTGAACATGACTATAACTTCCCATACCATTTATAGCCAGAAACGGTTGACTTTCAGGGAAAGAGCTCTAAGGCCAACCTAACAGGTGAACAGAACTGTATGCTAAGCACAGTCATTGACAAAGGGCTCAGTCCCTGGAGACTTAGAGACCAGGACAGACTCTGCTGACACCTGGTGGCGGCCAGGCTGACAGAGGAGATTTCCCTCCATCTGACCTGCTGTCTGGATGGCTACTCTTGGGTAATGACTATTGGCTAAAACAGCAGGAAAGATGTTATGTGGGAACAAGAGTTGCTCTGCAAGGTCCCCAAACTAATGGCCAGCCATCATCAGCACCAATAAAAAGGCCTGGGCAGGTATCTAGAAAATTCAAACTGCAAAACCTGCCTTTGCAAGATTTTCTTCCCAAAGATAATATTTGTTTAAACAAACACCTCTATATCTACCCATCCTATCACTCCCACCCCACTCCCATTTTTAAGCAAATTTTGCCCGGAGTATAGAAAAAGGCATGACCTTCTTTATTCTTACCAAAAAAAGGAATTTAAATTGTTCTGCTATTATAATGAACTCACTCATAATTGGGAAAATTTCTAGCCAGAAGACACACAAGAAACATTTGACAGTAATATGCTAAGGGTTAGCTGCTTCCAAGGGCAAGGCACACAGGAAAGGGAACGTGAAAGGAAGGGTTCTTGGAAAATGAAAAATGAGTTCTTCCCTCGGTCCCAAGAATATTGGTGGGTTGTGTTATTGGGGCTGACAGTCAGGAGAGAGAATCAGCAAACAGCGGGAGATATATGACTTAGAGGAAAAGGCCTAGCTCCACCAGTCTCTGATGTGGGATAACCTCTCCTTGTGTCTAAATTTTCCTTCTATGTAAAAGAAGTCTTTCTCCATTAATTAGCAAAGTGACAATTCTCCCTAGCAGAACATTCGTGTGCCAGGCACCAAGGCAGTCTGTAAAGTCAGTCTTATTATCCCATTGAATGGGGGAAGAAACTGAGACCTAGAGAGGCTAAGGCAGCTTGCCCAAGGTCACTCCTCCAAGCCAGGGACTGCACCTGCCTTCTTCCCACCCGGCTGTCTAACTTCAGAGCTAATGCTCTTTCCCCCTCATCACGCTTGCCTAAAGCAAACACAGAAAGATAAATAATTCCAATACATGCAAAAGTGCACCACTTGCCTTTTTCAATTTGTATAATTTAAATGTCACCACAAGTTCACTTCTAGGTCACTTTTAAAACAAGCAACTTTGCTTTAAGGCAAGTGGGGAAAAAATCCTGCAGCAATTTGTACAGTTGTAGAATCCACTGTTCAGTTTTCTACTCAGCTTTCCAGGGACAGTTCAAACAGAAACGAATGACAATCTAGGACACTTACCTTGCCTACTGTGAATAACCACAGCGGTTTTTCTTCCAGCTGGTATAAAAAGCCCTCACAAGAGGTGCAGGATGGCCTCCAGGCATATATGGGAGCTGCTCAGCAGGAAAGAGCTGCCAGCTGCATGAATATGCAGGTGCTGCAGCAACCAGAGTCTTCAGACCAATAAACACAAACTGTTAGCAAGATTTTTAATCTCATTCCCTAGATTCCACTTGAAGCACTAATGCATTCAGGGCTGCAGAGCAAGTATCCAGAGTCAACCTCCATCAGTGTGCAAATATGGATGACTATTAGTTAACTAAAGAAGTTTCTAAAGCTGATGCAGTCTACCTGGGTCTGCCTGGCTATGAGATGAGCTTGAATCTGCAAAGTTTTCCTTTAAAACTCAAATACACAGGGGAGGGAAGAGCACCAGGGGCTATGGTGATGGATCACAGGTGCTGTGGTGGTGCTAGAACTACGGGGACTACACCTGAGGGGAGAAATCAAATACTACACAAAAATGAACAATAATGTAAGAAAATAATAATTAAAAATAAATAAATAAAACTCAAATACAATCTCAAAACCATTAATTCAAGAAATATTTATGCTGGTCTATGAAGTGCCAGGCACTGTTCTATGCAGAGGGGGCATTCTAATAGCAGGAAACAGAATGAAAAAGAATTTCAAAATACAGAGTTAGAGGCTCAATGAGTGCTGCAGTGAGCAGACATTTGTTCTTTTATATAGGGTGAGCAGGGAAGGCTTCTCTGATGGCATTTGATAAATGGGAGAAAAGACAGTACAAGATGAGGGAAAAGCATATGCTAAAGTCCTGGGGTGTGAGTATATTTGGTATGCACGAGGGAGAGAACCAAGGCCAGGTGGCTAAGTTGTAGAGTGAGAGAAGATGCTAGAGGGAATCACTGAGGTGTAGGTAGGGTCACACTGGACCTTATAAGCCTCAGCAGTGAAGTGGCTTTTTCTGAATGAAGGTCTTAGATTGAAGCATGATGGGATCAGAATTATGTTCTAGAAGAATCACTTTCTGCTAGGTGGAGAACTGTGGTAGGTGGAAATGAGAGCAAGGAGAGTAGTTAGAAAACTACTTCAATAATCCAAGTGAAGTTAGGCCTGAAGGCCAGGAGAACCTGGGAGAGTGACAAAAGAGGGAAGGGGGGAACTGCAGGACTTTAACTTAGCAGTCATCAGTGTAAAGCAGTAAAAGTCAACTTGATTTTACCCAAGACAAGAGTAGGGAAGGCAGAGAGCAGAATTAAACCTAGGGTTGGGGGGTGGTGTAAGGCAAGTGAGGGGCTGAGCAAAGGAATGAGGGGAACCAAAGAATCTCAATTGGCAAGGGGGAGGGAGAGTGAAAAGGTTGTGCAGACAATGAACTGTTGGTCCACAGGGACAAAGAATTGCTGCGGGTGGGGAGGGAAATGATGGCACAGGAGGTGGTAGTCTGGGGTGGGAGGCATAGCATTGAGATCGCTTGTAGAAGAGGGTGTGGTTACTGGTGACAGGTACAGCTAAGATGTGACTGGGAACAGGTGGCTGAGACACAGAGGAGAATGTTGCAGGGAAGCTGGTCAATGGGCTGAGGCCTCCTGGAGCAGGAAGACGTCTCTCTATACCGCACTGCAGAAGGAGTAGTACCAGAGAGTGACAGTGAGCCAGGAGCGAAGGTGGCCAAGCAATAAGGGTGAATGGGAGTGTAGGGATTGTTGACATAAGGCAAAAAGCTGGGCGTAGAGAAAGGGGATTGATGGGGAATATAAATGAGCTTTTGATTTTTGCAAAACAGAATTAACACTGAAAAGAGGGGAGCGGATAGCTCTTGTACTCTCTTCTCCCGCCAAGTGAGAAAAGGGAGGTGGGAGGGAAGAAGGGCAAGGAGGCTGGAGAAGCCCTCATGATCTCCCCCTTACTATTCGCTCAGTCCTATTAAAGAATCAGAGCTTGAAGAGCACTCTGATCCCTGCTTTAATTGACCACAACAATACCATTACTGGCAGTGGCACTTTTGCTACATACTGGACTTTATAGAAATAAGGCTAAAACCAAAACCTTGAGTCTCTAAGGCAGTATTGGCCAATGATCTGCTTTCTCTTATTTCAAGAGTCATGACATCATCTGAGACCTGAAATGGATTTTCTCTGTCTTAAATCCCGGTGCCTATGAATGACATTATTTACTGAATGTGAAGTGCCAGCAGAGAGAGAGAGAGAGAGAGAGAGAGAGAGAGAGAGAGAGAGAGAGAGAGAGAGAGAGAGAAAGGGTCACTGCTCTCCAGGAAACCACATTGTACAGAGCATGACATACTTCCTGCAGGTTTCTTTTCAATCATTCCACATTATACGATCCTCTCACTGACTAATGATTTAAAAATGAGTCTCCAATGACCATTATCCCAAGTCCAAGTTAGTACTATCACTCAAAATACCCATTTGGGGATTGGGGAACTAGCCTCATGTCTGATTCCTTGAATAAATATGTATCTCCTTTGGTGCAAGGAATGGCAACAACTGTGCTCTTCTCTACCATGTCCTCACCTCCCTAAGTGCTGCAAGTGTAGAGGGCAAGAGTGAAGGTGGCAGTGGGGTCAATGTGAGATGGGTATTTTCTAGGCTAGTAGAGCCCCAAGACCCACTGTCCTGATGGTAGAGTTCAAAATATTAACCTCAAACCAATTAAGTTAAATAGTCTACTTCGATTTCCTTGCTAATTTCATTAGTCATGAGAATTTTTAAGAGTAAAATAAAGGGAAACCAGCAATAACCAATAATCAGACTTTTTCCCCCAAACAGGCTTCACAATAAAAGAAAAAAATATGTCAAGAGCCCAATTCCTTGGACACTGTTGTATTTGGACTTCTCTGCTCACTAGAGATGTGGCTCAGAATTTCAGATACCACCCTCCACACCACACACACACACACACACACACACACACACACACACACAGAAGATCAGGAAGTTTCACTCTTTCTTACACTCTCCTCTCCTCTGCAATCAGCAGCCATTTTCCAAAGGCACCCAGCTGAGGCCACTTCTCTGGTGCTCCAAGTTGGCAGAAGTATCATCCCCTCTCCTGTATGCATCTTGAACAGGCTGAAAAAGAAGGGAAATAAAACACCTTTGCTATGGCAAAAATCTCACATAAAAGCAGGCTTGGCCATTGAGCAGGGGCTCAGGCTTGTATGTTGCTTTGATCCAAGAAGACATTAGTAAGTTCTCTTCAACTGAGAAAAGCAAAATTACATGGAGAACTAGGCACCAACCAAAAAACAATAGGTCATAGCACATTTCTTCGAGTACATAACACACTATGTTTTCAGAGAGTTGGCAGAATGTGAGATTTGAAGTGAGGTAAAACCTGTTACTCAACTTATCAATTCTGGATCTTGGGCATGCGGCTTAACATCTGTGAGCATCAGAGTTCCTGCCTCCAAAATGAAGTTGATGCCCCTATACTGCTCATAATAAGCACCAACGATGTTTAGTAAGCACCCACTTCATGCTAAGTCCTGTCTATTGAGTGCCAGGTAGGCAATAACTCACTTGATACTCAAAAGTCCTCGGTATGGGCATTGTCTCCTCTGATTCATAGATGGGGCTGCTCAGAGCTCTATCCAACTGGAGGATTTAAATGAGATCATATTAAAAAAGGACATCACACATTCAGCTGGGGAGTGGGAGGGAGAGGGATCAAAACAAGGCAGGGAAGAGCACAAGAGACTATGGTGATGGCTCACGGAGTCTTGCTGGTGGTAATTTTATGGGGATTACACTGAAGCTGAGAATGAATGACGATGTATAAAGTATATAAAATTAAATATGAGATCACATATAAAACACATTCAATATCTGGCATATAGTGATCATTTAAAAAGAAAATGACACTTCTTAAAAATATTTAAGAGAATGATGTTTCAAGCATATAAAATGATAATGCATTAAAATACATGTTTAAATAATGATATGTGTGCAGAGAAAAAAAGAACTCTGAAAGTATGAATACCAAGGTATGCAAAGTGGTGACCTTTGAAGGGGATTTTTACTTCTTTACCTCAGAGTTGGTTACTTTTAAGGAGGAAATATTGCTTGTATAATATGAAATCAAAAAGATCAGAAATATTTAAAATTTGAAAAAATTATCTAGATGAAATATGCCAAAATGTTACAATATCCTGATGGGCTTTTTTTCTTCCTTTAATTTCTGTGTATATATTAATTTTGTTTTTACTAACTCTTAACAAATACTTCCTTCTTGTAAAGTTAAACACTACTTACAATGTTCACCTCTGATTTCTAGTTCCTTCCCCAAAGGTAATAATGTTATCAATTTGGTATATAGTCTTCTGTGTGGATGTGTATATTGCATGTACATTCATAGACACAAGCACATCTATACATTACACATATATTATCATGTCTTGTTTTTTAAAAACAAATGACATCACAATTTGAGTACCTATGCAATTTCATCCATTATGTTGCAAAGACCCTCCTGTGTTAGTAAATAACATGGATGTCCCTGTTTTAGATTAAATAGGAATCCAGAATATAGGTAGATCATAGTTTATTTAGCTACTCTAATATTAACATAATTTAGGTTGTTTACAGTGTTTTTCTATTATAATAATACTGCAGTGATTTCCTTTAAAAACGCCTCCTTCTGAGCCATGAGAGGGTTTCTTTGGGACAGATTCTAAGAAGTAGAGCTGTAGGATCAACAGAATATGCACATTTATTATTTTAATAGACACCACACCAAATTGCTTTTGTTTTACTCCCACTAGCAGTAAAACATTGCTGCCAATATTTACTATTAAACTCTAATTTTCACCAACTTGGTAAGTGAAAATGATATTCTGTTGTTTGAATTTCCATGAGTAACAAGAAATGTTCTGATGTTCATTAGCCAGATATTTCCCATTTTATGAATTTCTTCTCCATGTGTCCATTTTCCTGTTACATGTGCTTTTCTCATCAGCCTATGAGAGTTCTTCATAGATTCTGGAAATGAATCCTCTGCCTACTTGATAAGTACAAGTAATTTCTCCGAATCTTCAGTTTCTTTATTCTGTTCCACTGATTTCTGTTTATTTCTGCATTACTACCAATCTGTTTTAGTAACTAAAGTTTTAAAGACATTTTGACACTCAGTAGGCAATCCCCCCATTATTTTTTTTCAAATGGGTCTAGATTATTCTTGCATATTTACTTTGCCAAATGAATCTCAAAGTCAGTTTGCCAAATTCCAATATAAATCCTTTTGGAATTTTGATTGAGGTTGCTCCAAATGATTAGGTATATATCTACATCTTTACTACACTAAAGCTTTCATCGAGGAACATGTCATATCTCTCTACTTAGGTCTACTCCATCCTCCAGTAAGATGCCACAGGTCTCATGCCTTGTTTCATTTTAGTTTCATTATCAAGTACTCCTGAAGTTGTAGTAATTCTCACAACTGTCAGTTGATTCTCTTGCAATCATATTGTCTGAAAATGAATGTTTTGTCTCCTCCTTTCCAATGTCTGTGAATTTTATTACTTTTCTTATACTGCCGATGAATGATAAGACCTACTTAACAATTCTGAATAGTACTGGCAAACAAAGATCATCTTTTCCCATATCTAATAGATTTGCTTAAACAATTCTTCTTTAGGGAAGTTTTCTGTGAGTAACTTTGCCAGCTTAAGGATATTTTGTTCTAGTCCTACATTTCATTCATGCCTGGGGTTGCGTATTATCAAGTGCTATTAACATGAGCATAATTTCTTCTTTAATCCTCAGATTTTGTGAATTCCATTGATAGGTCCTCTATAATTTTGAACTAATCTTCCATTTCTGTTAAAAACCTTTTAAGTCATAATATTATTTCTATGTTTTATTTCTATATCTGTAGGGGAAAAGCCATATGTAACTTTCATATAAGGAAAATACACATTCCCCAAAATAATTTTTAGGTATTTTTGCATTCGTTAAAAAGAAAATAAATTGGTAAAGAGTCATTTAATTTTACTTACAAAGAAAAACAAAGTAAATTGAATGTCTGCAAAATAAACAAATGGAATATGCTTTAATCTGTTCTACTTACTAAATCCCTTAATGGGTTAATGCTGGCCCCATTAATTTAATCATTCACTCCAGCAAGAAGCACTGAAGCCTCCATCTTCCTTCTCCTGTACTTCCCACCAAGTCTCAGAGATTCTACCAATCATTCTGGCTCCTGCCTCTACTGGCAGGTATGGACAGAATGGGCAACAAAGCAAAGAACCCTCCGATCAAAGGTGGTTTTTCAAAAAGAATAGGTTTTACTAAGTTAATGAACGCCACCATAATTAAATCACTTCTCTCCACTGGTAACTTTAAGGGTTCAGGGAGTAACCCTTCAGGATTCTAGAATCAATTAGCCTCTCTGAGAGTTCTGACTAGATACACTCAAGCTAGAGGCCCCTTTGGAACTTAGGGAGGAAAAGTTGGAAAGGAGGCACCACAAGATCAGAAACCTGGCTCACTCAATGCCAGGAGACGGAGGTAGTGGGAGAAGTGATTAACATGGTCATTAAACCAGCTACAGAAATGAAAAATCTTTAGACACCAACTTCTAGAGTAAGTATCAGATTGCTATAGAGAGTATCATGAGGCCCAGACCAGAGGTGGGATATGGCGATTGAGAGTCATTGTAGAGAATCACTGGTCCTTACATATCAACCTAGGCACACCCTAGAAGGCATGAAACCCTCCCAAAGAAAAGAGAATATGAAGATTGAGGACTATTAGAGAATGTCTGGTCCTTTTCAAACTCTACAGTTATTCAAAATGAACAAAAGTTAACTCCACAAAGGAATGAGCCCCTCCTAAAGAGAAGATTATATATGTGCAAGTTCTGCACTGGGAAGGGGCAGCAGCCCTCTGCCAGCCTGTGCCATGCAGTTGCTCCTTGAAACCAACTTTCTCCCTTTGCAAAGCAACAGAGGCAGTTCTCCTCCCAAGCGTGCCCGCCTATGACTATGCAGTCCTCTCTTTCAACAGACTTGTCCCTTGTGGGGCCACTCTTTTGCTTGTGTCTGTGCAAGCATTCTTTACCCTCCCCTCCCTTTTATAATAAACCTTCCCTTTTGAGTATAACTAACGTCTCTGTCTCATGGAGAAATCTGCCTTGGAAGCTCACCTGTGCCACTAAAGGGGAGCTCTGGTGAAACTTTTCCCAAGGACCCAGTTCGCCGAAACAAACATCTCCAAAACCAACTTAAGAACCACTACACTTCAGCTGCAGAAGTCAGCACCATCAGATACCAAAAGTACTAGGTTATTTTCAAAGTACTATGTACTTTGTGGAGTTGCACTTCTAGAACATAGACTTGTTATCAATGAAAATTTTTCTTCCAGAGTGCAAACATCCTGCTATCTTTTGACTCCAAATAAATGAGTTTGGTTCTATTTAGTTTGTTATGGAAGCCAGGAAACACAGCTCAGGAAAAAGAAAATGTTTTTTTTTTTTTTTTCCCAGCAATGCTAATGCTAACTGTAAAGTTAAAATATTTAATGGAGAAAAAACCCTGGTACATAAGGAAACCTCCCCAACATACAATCAACCAACTTCATGTCTGGTAGTGTGTATCACTGTGAATCAAAAGATGGTATTGATGGCTGTAAGAGACTCTTTACTATCTCTGCTAGCAAACAGAGTAACAGCAAGTCTAATGGAAAACTCTGGGAAAAATACAAAATAAACAGAATGACTTGAGTTATACAATCTTTTCAAGGAAACCAACATACTAGTTACCAAAAGAACCCCAAATTTCAGAAAAACAAACTATTACAGAAAAACCAGTATTCCGTGATGATTTTTGAATGGATACTTATTTCACTTAAAAAATCAAATGTTCTCATTAATAAATATACCATCTTGTAACAAAAAAGAAAAAATGAGGCCTGCAGAGAGAGAAACCACCACAGATTTTAGCTCAAATCTCAGAGCTTGGGATTAACTTTTTGAGTTTATTTGTCAATTTCAAAACTCACTAGCGGAATAAAGAGCTTAATACAGGTATGCAAAAAAGGAAGCCCTATGAGGTTTTCACCAGGATGAAACGGGATTAGCTTTGTAGTTCTTATAATCTTCTTCACAGAAGAACGCAATTTCAGTTTCATTGGCTGAAAAAGAGAAACACAGAAAGTGGGGGGAAATTTTAATGGAAATTTTTAAACTATGGAAATCTATATTACTTTGATTCGGTGCTTTAGACCCCTCAAGTAAGAAAGATGTATTATTTGTATGGTTTCACATTTCACTAAATCAATAATAAGTAAAAGTTGTAGTTAAGAGAATTCAAATAATTTAAAAGTAAAATGAAAAGTGAAAAAATTAAAAACAACAGCTAACACACGAATCTAGTTGTCAGGAAATCATAAAATTGCTCATTTATAGCCCTCTTAATGGTCTGAAACAATAAAAAAACCTTTATTTTTTTTTAATTTGCTACTCAGTTATTGAAAGAGGAAGAAAAACTCTTTTTCCCCTGAAATTAGCCTGTAGGTATAATAATTTAATACTCAGAGAATCAGTAGAATATTTTCAGATCACTTTACATTCTCCCTCATGACCCATCAAAATATGTGTCTGAAGAAGTTAATTTTTTTCCTGCTTATGATTAATTCATGAGGCTTCAACAATATGCAAAGTGAAAGACACAAATTGGCTTCTACCGCAATACCTTCAAATACCTCTAATTATTCACAGGGGATACTGCGCAGCTAAAGGACCCACAAAGGTTCAGAGCAGTCACAATTCTTTCAACCTAGCAGGTCAAGGACTCTGTCTTCTAAAACAATAAGTCAGCAACATTATTAATTCAGACTGGAGACAAATCTGATGGAAAGCCTTCCAATTATTAAACATGCAATTCTTTAAGTTGTTGCGCCAACAAGTTCCACATTCATTTTTTAAATTAAACCAGAAGTTAATACAGTCTGCTTAGCTTTTACAGAAAGAGCAAAAGGGCCTTCAGAATCTTGACAAGAAAACAGACAAGATTATTTGTAATGAATACTGAGCACTCAATTAACATATCCTCTAAAAACAGACAAGTAAAACTCTTCAAGCCGAAAAAATAAGATAATAAGGAAGGATGCCGAGGATTACCAGGGTCTCTTCTGTTTACAACTCTCATCTCATCATTAGAATTTATCACAAAAGAACGAAATTAAAGAGCTTAGCGTGACATTTCATTAAAAATGGTTTTGCTGGTATTAAGACTATCAAATTTAATGTTTCTCAATCAGAAGCTGCCCATGCTCATTACAGAAAATCCAGAAATGGTGAAAGAAAATGAAATCACCCATAGTCACAGGTCTTCATCCCAGTCCTACTACATCTTCGGGGTGAAAGGAAGATGACTCTTGGAGAAAATATTGCAAACTGCTGTCACAATGAGCCTGGGGAGCGGTAGAACTGGGGGGCTGTGACACTACCACTGCGGAGAAACTGGGAGTCAATGAGAGGCTGTAAACAAAAGTACCCTGGGCAAGTGGTTAAGTGAATGTACAGCTAAATTTTACAAGAAAACAGCACTCAAAAGAGTGAGTTAAGAGTCTCTGTATTGACAATTAGAATAATGTTGAAAACGGGGCTTTAAAAAATTCAATATTCAAAGATAAGATATTTTGAGATCTTGCCTCCCAGGGTTTCCTTTTTGAAGGGAAGAAAGCCCAAAGGTAGACCTATATAATTTGCAAATGATTCTAATCATCCTTCTAATGGAAAAAGAGCAAAAGCACCCCTGCCCTTAATAATCACAGAGCAAGGCTTTATCTACGATGTGCTATTTACATATAGAACTTTACCCAGTGCCTTGCCCACACAGCACTTCGCTCAATACACGCTAACTGTAATTACAATTTTCACTTCCTGCCGTTGACATTTATCTGCACCCCTTTTGAGAAACTAATACATCTCACAGCTCTTCAGTACGGTAATAACAGGTTCAGAATAAGCTGATGTAAAGAAAGCACTGACAAAGCATTTTTGTTTTGATGTGTAGGTTCTCTTGGCTCTAATTAACTTATAGATTAATCCATTATTTATATAAAGTATTTATACTATCTCTCATAATACAGGCTCAAGTGAAGATCATCTCAGGTAATGATTTTATTTTCAGATGAAGGCTTTTCTTTTTTCTCAGAAAAATTAATTAGACTGACAAATGGATTAAACTCAAATATTTTAGGTTGATAAATACATCTTCACCCTTTGCAAACTGGAAAACAACACACAAATTTAGTTAGATACTCTGAACCACAAAAGTAAAATATAAAATGGATTTTAAACCTTAGTGATGTGATCCTCAAATAGAAAAAAATACATATGGCTTTTTTAAAATCTATAAAATTCTGTTGAAAATGTTTGAAAGATTCCATGTACTTGCACTGTACATTTACTTGCCAATTAAAGTGAAAATGAATTATAAACGAATTTTGAGGACCTCTACAAAATCACCCTTTCTACCATTACCCCTAAATCCTTGTTTCCCAAATTCTATTTAAAATGGCTCTGGAAGAACCCTCAGGAAGTCCACTGTGTGCCAGTCCCCTAGGGCACCTGATTTTAAATTAAATGTGCTGCAGGCAGCAGTGCACTCGGGTGCATAGTGCCTTGGCATGTGAATCTGAAATGAATGTGCAATCTAAAATCCAATAAATATATTGCCAGTTCATCCCTTTGTCTCACCATCAAATGAAATCAAGTAAGAACCCTCCAAGTACATTTGTGGATCATTTAAATACTGATTTTCAACTTTAATGAAATGAACATAAGCCAGGTCATTCAAACTTTAGATATAAAATTAAGACTTTTATAACATTTCCACACTGGAGACACACAGACATGCACACACACACACACACACACCCCTTTCTCAGAAAAATATTTAAAATAAAAGAACAGAACAAAAATCTATTTTAAACATAAAATCTCAAGAAAAACTAAATGCAATGTATTTATACTCCTCAACCAGTTTATCTCAATAAACTCGTGAGCATTTATTGCACAATTTCTAAGTCACTAAGCTCACACTGTTAGACACCCAAAGTAGAAGGCGGCATGGCAACTTTGAGAAGAGACTGAAATACATACACTGATAATTAACGATTGGCACAGGTAATTAATGAGTAGGGCAGGCTGTACTATGATAATGAATGCAGGTTAGTGGCATAAAATACATATACAGGGAGGACAGGATGTAGTTTTGATAGCAATTTGAGATCAAGAGGACAAAGTTTCACAATCTCTCTTGCTCTAGGAAACTATCCTATCCTTCCAACTTTATAAAATCCTAGTGTAAAGATAGTTCAAAACCATGCTCACAGCTAAGTTATATTTTTACATTTTTGCCAAAGGAGACCAGCAATCCAACGGAGTTCCTTAGCTACTGTGCTTTTTAATTTCATATTTGCTTCAGTATTTTAAAATATTTCATATTTGCTTCCTGTTTACCTCAGCTGGCAGAGAAGATTTCAAACTAGTTTGAAGAAAACAGAGTGAAAAAATATCTGACCTCTGGTAGACCAAACACATGCCTGTGACTTCCACAACAGTGAGGGGAGGGTAAAAAGGGAACAATCATTTTGACCCCTTGCTCTGGAATCCCAAATTCCCTAGGCCTAGTACTCACTCTGCTGAGAACCAGACTCTGGCTGTTAAGATGTTAACATGAAGAACAGCTGAACACGCTGTCAAAGGAGGAAGACAAACATGCCCTAAGATATCACGATCCAAAATAAAAAGGTAACACAAATCAAACAGGATCCTGATGAAGAAGTGAGAGCCAAAGCCTCCCACAATATTGCCTGCACATATGAGAGAACCAAAAGGTGCTGGGCATGAAGACGGGACTCTGGCTGTGGGTAGATGACACAAGTGACATACAAAATGAAAACAGACCACCAGGGAGCCTGGAATTATTGCAGGGTCTGTCTGGATGCGAACTCTTCTCTCAGATAAACGCTTAAGTTTGGCCCACTGTATCTTGTTTTCAATGATTTCCAATAAAACACAATAGGTTTTAGAAGAGTTACCCTGTACACTTTCTTGCCTAAACCAGAAAGGAAGATTCAAAAGCTAATAGTAGTAGAATGTAGCCAAGTGAAAGAGAGAAAATATCACCCCCAAAATACTTACATGCAAATGTGCTAGTTGGGGAACTAGTCCATAAAACTACAATTGTTATTAACAAGGTAAAGTCTCATTATAAGTAACAATTCTAGGTAAAGGCTTCCTCTTCTGTCCACAAAGCAAAGCTTTTTACTTATGTATTTCAGCACTAACTCCACAAGCAAAAACTTCTCCTGACGTCAGGCTTAGAATATACAATTGGGATCTGCAATGCAGATAAAAGGCCAGAGTGGGACCTGGAGAATTTCTCTACAAGAAAAGAAATCTTCAAACAAGTTTGTTCCCCTAATTTTCCCTCACATGTATTTTGCAGAAAAGTCATAATGATAAATTTGTTATATTGGCATTATTCCCATGGCAACTGGCTGTGATAGCAGACTGACAGCTCTACAGGAAGATCAAGTGGTAAAAAAGGAGAGTGATGACTTAGAATTTTCCTCCTAAACCTCTTAAAAACCTAACTAGAGACAGCACCAAGGGAGGGAAAATTCCCTAGAAAAATCACACATTTCAAGTGTCATTTTTACAACTAGACTCCCACTTAGAATTTTCTGTTGCTCTCCAGAGACCAGTACCTCCTTCCCCATGTACAACCATGGCGTTTTTCCCATGCACAGCAACACTGCTCTAGGCAATAGGAGGAACATGCAGAAGATGAAATCACTCCTGGCAGGCACTGAAGTCACCCCACCAGGCTGCCAACTTGCCAGGGCAGGAGGGCAGCTTGTAGTTCTTATACCACCTCGAAACTAGTGGGGAACCCATAAAGAGCATCCAACTCCGATCAAAGACCTACATCCTTTATATACAGATGATAAAAAGAAGGATTTGACTCTTACCTTTCTAGATGGTTCATTACATAAGTCTGAAATTAATGGCAATTAAGCCAAAAACTGAGTCTTGTAATAAATGCAAAACATTTCCTAATTATCTTTTCCAAAATGGTTTGCAAGTAAGTGTTTTTGAAAGTGATTACTTTCATTGCTCCAGATACTTTTCTATAAATTATTTATATCATTTAATCTTTAGGACAATACTCAAAATAGGTTTATTTCTATTTTGTTTTACAGAAATTAAAATAGAAACTTAGAGAGGCTAAGTGGTTTTACAGAAGCTCACAAAACAAGTAAAATGCGAAACCTTCACCCAAACCAATTTTCTACAATTTTAGAAGTTTATTCTTTAAAAGTGGTTCCTTAATTTACAAGGAATACTTGTAAACTCTAAGGAAAGAATTTAATTATAAGGACAATTAGATAACACGGAAAAGAAAGGGGAAAAAAAAACAATTACTGGCACTGCCACTACCCGAAGAAGCCATTTCTATAATCTGGGTATATGATCTTTCCTTCATTACACATTGAGACATGTAAATATATACATTTTTAAACAATAATGGTATCACACAGTATATTTTCTCTTCAGTCAATAAATAAGGCTGTACATTAGTGATTCACAAACAAGGAAGGTGAGAGGGAGCCCCACCCCTCTGGAGACAAACCACAACACAGCAGTGTTGTGTCACACAGCAGAGGGAGTCACACAGCAGAGGGAGCTTACGCCTGCTGACTAGGGAATAGATAGAGTTAACTTTGAGAAAGTCCTACTGGTTGACCTAAGACAGTCAGATGGAGTATAGTCCCTACAAGAGAAGATCCACGTCTAACACTCCCCAGGCAGCTACCACATTACTTCATGTCTGCTGGTCTTATAATTACTGTTCCCAGGTCACCCTGACAGTAAGAGGCAGAATGAAGCTGTGAAACCAAGCAGCCTGGCTCCAGTCTCTAATTCTTAATCACTAGACTAGTCATCATATAAACAGTACCTGTTTTCACATGCTTGTTAGCTATTCTATCAGTAGAATATTTTGTTTTTCCTTTTCATACTAACGATAAGAGCTGTCTAAACTCAGTTAATAACTTTTTATTTGTCATATGTTGCAAATGTATTCTTTTTTGTTTACTGCTTCTCCTTTATATCTGTTTACATTTATGTAGTCAGATCTATCACTTCTCCCTGCTTTATGGCTTCTGTCTTCAAGATAATGCTCTTTTCTTTCCCAAGATTATGAGACTACTGAGCTACATTTTAATTTTTAACATGCTCACATTATAACATTTATCTATCTAGGATATATTTTGGAATTAAGACTTAGATAAGGATTTAAATTTTATTTTCCCAAATGCTTTGGCAATGGGCCTGACATCATTTTGTGGTTAATTCATTCTTTCCCCACTTGTTTGAGATGTCAAAATTTTATCATATTGTCAATCTTCTTTTTTATTTTGTTTTTTGATTTTTCAATCTTTTTTATGGAGCTATCTTTTAATTCCTATATCAATACCAGACAGTTATATTTATTATAACTTCATGCTTTAACAAGGCTAACTTCTTGGTGCCCTGGTCTCAATAAAAGGTATTACCTGCTAATAATAACATAATAGCATTTGGATAAATAAATCCTAAATTTAGGGCCTCCCTGGTGGCACAGCGGTTGAGCGCTGCGCTGTGGAGCTGTCGGCAGCGCGCGATGCAAGTTCAACGCCCAGCCAGGGAGATTCCCACATGGTGGGGCAGACCTCTCCTGCCTTGCCTGCTGCTCCCCTCAGCAGTATATTTCTGATCTGCCTGTTCTGCTCCCCACTCTGTCTCTGGTGAACCCTCTCACCGCCCCACGCCTCTGGCCTGTACCCCAGCTTGTATGTATAAATAAATAAATCTTTAAAAAATAATAAATAAATAAATAAATCCTAAATTTAACAATGCTTTTTCAATAATGACAACCAATACTCACAGTATCATAATATGGAAAGACACAAAATCTAGCCAATAGTATAGATACAGAAAGCAAGTCTAAGATTATACAACATACTATTTAAAATCGTATTTAATTGGAATATTAGTCAGGAGCCCACTTTAGATACATGTGCCATTCAAAGTGAATTCCTAAAATATGTGCCTACAATAACTCAATAGGACATCCATCAAAAAAATGTAAGGTTTCCTAACATGGACCTCAGCGTTCTCCTTAACCAGCATCTAAATAATTATAAAGTAAGCATGACTTGTGCTGTTTCATTAGTATCAAAGGTAATGCCAGAGGTTCACAGCACCCTTAAAATCTTTACTCCTATTGCAAGAGCATCTTTAAGTGTACATATAAGTAGAATTAGAGTGACATCTAATGGTCACAAAACATGTCACGTAGCATTTCTTTAAAACAGAACTGCACGCAAATTCCAGGTTGAAAGGCTAAACGGGCAATTTTTCAATTGCACACACTGAGCTCCTATTTGAAATTCCATGACTTGGCCGGCCCTGAGCAATCTGGAAGACTATCATAAACCACGCTGCATGTTATACAAACAACATCTCACTTCATTATTCCACATTAGTTCTATCAGGTCCATTTCTCTCAAACCATCAGTTCAAATGATGCTGATAAAGGTAAGTAGGTTATTAAGTAAGTAATAACCTGTCAATCACTTAAAATAACCCTCAGCAGAATTCTGAGCATACCTTGTGGGATGAACCATTTGCATTCTGAACATTTGGAGAGCAGATATCTGCTGCCCTCAGTCAAATGATCTGAATGTACATCACTCTCAGCATCCTCCTCTGAATAATGATCAGGCAGTGTAAAGAGCACCAAGGGCAGCATTCCTTTGCGGTGGGCTATGACAATCTCATCAGGCTGCCTCACGCACCAACCAGGAGACAAACACCCCCTCCAGCACTCCACAGCCTTTCCTCACCAATTCCAGCGGCTTTGAGGGTGCTCTCTTCTTTTAACAGGAGCCTGTCATCATCCTCCAAACTCACCACAAGTTCATTTGTCTAGAAAGAAAGAAAATTTGCATGTTATCAGTATTCATATGCATTCATATTTGGTAAGATTTCTTAAATACATAACACTGGTACTCTGGGTCAGGACAACAATCTAAGTCACATCCTACTTGCCTTGTGGAAAGGAGAGAAGTGAATAGTCAGCACCTAGTAAATGCACACATGAGGCAGAACACTAGGGAGACTGTACTTTAGCAAGTACAGTACTCTGGAGCTCATCTGGGGTAAACAGTACTCTGGAGCTCATCTGGGGTAAATTCAGTACCCACTACTGAATTACACCAGTACCCAGCTGTGTGTTCTCAACAAACCCTTCCTTAGATTCAGTTTCCTCATCTGTAAAAAAGAGGGAAAAAATGCCTCTTCTCTATTGCTGCATGGTGAGGATGAAATAAGATGAGGCAGGGGCCTCCCTGGTGGCACAAAGGGTTAAGTCTCAGCACGATGAAGCTATCTGCAGCCACTGCAGCACAAGTTTGATGCCAGCCAGGGAGTTTCCCCAACCAGGGAGCTTTCCACATGGCGCAGCAGACCTCTCCTGACTCGCCCGCTGCTCCCCTCAGCAGTGTATTTCAGTCAGTCTGCCTGTTCTGCTCCCCATTCTGTCTCTCGTGAGTCCTCTCACACAGACACCCCCCCACACACACACACACAGCTCTGGTCTACACCCCAGCTCTTGTATGCATAAATAAATCTTTAAAAAAAAAAAAGAAAGAAGATGAGGCATATAAACCCCCAGTGTTAGCTGTCCCTAAATTAACTGCTACTCTTGTGCTGTTGTCTTCCCCTCAGTGTTGTCATCATCATCATCTTCTCTCCTACCATCACCATAATTCAGGAGGAGTAAGAGTTTATTAAGGAACAGGGCCAGGGCATCTGGAACTGAGGTTTGAGCTCTGGCCAATAGACTTTTGAGAGAAGCAAGCCTTCCTCAAAAGGCCATGTATCTAAAAACCTAGCCATTGTTAATAAACACTTGGGTCACATGTGATATTAACTGTAACATTTATCTGTGATATTTGAACTGGGAGTAGCTTCTCTCCAGTGATATTTATAAATCAGAAATACAGGAGAAATTTTTGAGTTGATATCTGCTCCTAAATAGTAATTAGAGGTGACGGCTATTTTGGCACACCCCATACCATGCCACTTGTCAACAAGAATGCAGCTATTTACCAATATATTCTATATTTCTAGGATAAGGCTCATAGGCAAGTCAACAGAAAGGCATTTCAACACCCAAAACAGAATCCCCAGAAATCACGCTCCACAGTTCACAATTTCATTCACTGGGAACACAGATGTTTGGACTCCAGTGCATATTAAAATGGGAGGGAAAAAAAACCCGATTAAACAAAATCATTTTAGAATAGGCAATTCATATTCATGATAAAAAATTCTCCAAGTATATTTGGATAGTGAAAAGTCTTCTCCCAACCCTTATCCACTAGCACCTGTTCTCCAGAGAACTTGTACTAATTCCAGGGTATCCCTCCAGAGACTGTCTCTGCCCATATACACACAGGCAGAGATGCACATGTAAACTTTTCCAAGCAAAAAACAGCATTATGTGCTGTGTTCTAACACCTTAATTTCACCTCTTAAAATATAACTTAAAACCATTCTAAATCTGGAAGAGCTGCCTTAAAATTCATCGAGACTGCAGAGAAATTCCACTGAAGGGTCTCTCTAGATAGACAGATAGATAGATAGATAGACAGATCAATAGATTGATATAAATATATATTGAAATGTTCATCATATATATATATGCCATTTATGAAATGCCAATTATTGAAATGTTCATCATATATATATATATGCCATTTATATATATATGTGTGTGTGTGTGTGTATATATATATATATATATATATATATATATATATATATATGATGAACATTTCAATCTCTGTTGATGGACATTTAGGTTGTTCCCAATATCTTACTACCATAAACAATCCTGCAATGAATACCCTTGTGTAGGTGTGTGCAATTTAACATACTGTACAAGTTTTATCTGAAAGATAAATATCAGAAGTAGAATTGTTGGATCAGGGATTAAGGGTAATTTTCTTTTGCAAGTTGTCACTCATATCCAATCTGTTTCATCTCTGTCGGCAACTGTTAGTTTTATTTTCTCATTTAAGTCATTAATCCAATGGATATTTATTTTGGCATAAACAAAAGGATATGGATCCAACCTAACTGTTTCTAGATGTCTAGAAACATCTACCCAGTTATCCCAATGCCATTTACTGAATCTTCCATATTTTCTCCATGGATTTGAAATGTGATATTTGCTACATATTAAATTCTTATATACATTTTGGTCATTTTCACACTTTCATTTCTGTGCCAT
The DNA here is from genome assembly GCA_004024925.1 of Scalopus aquaticus. Taxonomy (NCBI): domain Eukaryota; kingdom Metazoa; phylum Chordata; class Mammalia; order Eulipotyphla; family Talpidae; genus Scalopus; species Scalopus aquaticus. The sequence continues at coordinate 27,070 of PVIJ01003053.1, read as the reverse complement.
TGAACTAACAGTTAAGCAGACAGTACCACAATGTTTTAATTACTACAGTTTTATAATGTCTTAACTGATGTTAGAGCTAATCACTCTCATTTCTTTTTCATGAGTATTCTTCATTATTTTTTGCAAATTAGTTTTATATGCTTCAGTTCATACACACACACATACATGCCTACATACACAACTACAGTGGAACTAAGTATATAAATTAAGAGAAAACTGACACATGTTCATGTTGTTCCCCCTTCCCATTCAAAATATCCTAAGTATTTCTGTTTCAGTCTTACTTTAGATCGCTTTTCACAGTTCACTTTTTTGTAAAACTGAAGCAGAATTTTACATAAATAAAATGCAGAGGTCTTAGGGATTCAGTTCAATTAGTCCCAACAACTGAATGTCCCTGCTAATATTTTAAAGTTTTCTTCTTAGAGATCTTGCATATTTCTTATAAAGTCCAGGGTATGACTTCTTTCTTTCATAAACTTTTAACAGGTTTAGCTACTGTGAGTTTGGTATCCTAACTCACAAACTGGAATTATTCTGACTTTACAAATAACCTATTCATTGTAGTCCACAACACACACACACACACACAATTTCTTGAAAACAAATCACAGTAATCATTTGCACTACACTATTATTGATTGATTGATTCAACAAACATTAACACACACCTCATCTCATAGAAGCCTCTCATGGGAAGGTATCCAGACAGCTTTTTAAGTGTGGTGATGGGAGGAAACATCTGTGAACACCTGATAATTATAATTAAGAAAGTCTCTAGTTTCTAACTTAGAAAATTGGGGAATGGGAAATATGCCTTTTGAATATAAGAAATAATTCTCAGACATTCCCAACTATAGGAGGAAAATTCCCTGATTATTTAAATGTCATAATGCTTAGAACTAGGTCTTCATCAGGATAAAGAAATAATTTACTAATTATTCCTTCTAGAAAACAAGCGTATTTGACAAGTCCAACAGTGTAAAAATGTGACACTGATGGAGAATGATTTGATGCACTATATTTTATGAACTTTTCAAAGAACTTATTTTTCATTTTAACTTTATTTTATATTTGTTTTCCCCATCTACAAAAAGACCAAGTTTCCTATTCTCCACATTTAGGGACAAAGTTATAAATAAACACTCCTTGTCCAGAGAAGAGAAAAAAGATGGAATCTGTTGTCAGATATAGCAGAGGAACATTCTAGCATCCATACAAAGTGCAGATTTCACATCACAGCCAGACACACATGTGCACCGAAGTTTGAAGCATTTGACAAATAAGTACACATAACCCTTGGCATTAAAAAAATAAAGAAAAAAATAACAAAAATTCTTTGAAAGAAAAGAGAAACAATATGAAAAAAATTTACTGAAGGAAAAAAAATCCTATCAACACCTTAATTTTAGCCCAGTGAGAATGATTTCAAACTTTTGTCCTCCAGAATAATAAAAAAATAATTAAGTGTTGTTATAAGTCACAGGGAGAAAAAAATTTAAGTTACTAATTAATAGATGACAGAAATACCCTAGTGCCATGTTCTTTGTGATCTGTAGGATATATTTAATTGAAAAATGATTGTGTCTATGGAAGGCACCTAGAACCTGAGAAAATGTTGAAACAAATTCATAATACTTCATTCAAAAATTGTTATGGAAATATTCCTATGATTGAGGCATTATTGTAGGTAATGGAAAGATGAAGAATAAAGTGCAATCCCTCATTCTTAAGTAATTGAGCCAAAGAAGCAAACTTGCTGCTTTGTTAAGAAGTCTATTCTGTTTGTTGAGAGGCAAGGAAGATGCCCACTTTATTTTGTCTGTGTGAGAATTAAACCTTTAATTGTGGTTTCATGAAAACATTACTAAAAAGAAAGAAAACAGAAATGTAAACACACAATAAACACATAAATAAAATTATCTTTGGGGCAAGACAACATGAGATTGCCAGACCATACACTCTGAGAAACTGGGTTTGTTCCCAAGAACCACAGCGCTGGACCTTCTCTAACACAAACATAGAATCAAGTCATAACAAGCACACAATTTTTATCTGTTTTGTATCCTCTCTTATTGGAACAGAATTAAGAAAGGCAAAGATACTGGATTGCCAGATAATAAGAGGTTTTCTTTATATGTAACCTGATTACTAAGTTTTAAGCTTACCTTATGTCAAATATTTGCTTGATAGAGAACATGGACGCTTTTTTAATTAGCACTTTTTAAAGCATCTACTACTAATAGGAATATGACTTAAAAGAGTATTTACCCTTTAATGGAAAAGATACCTATCTACAAAATAAAAAAGCTATTACAAGTATATATGTTCATTTTTTACTAAGTCAACCAACACTGATTATTTATCATTTGTATAACATACATATGAAACGCACCTTTGATTTATGTGCTTGATGAATAATCTTTAGTTTATCTGAAAGAAAAAAACAAGTTGCATTTTTACAAAGATTATTCTACAACTTCACTTCAAACTATTAAAGTGAGATGGCGGAGTGACTGTGAAATGGAGAGATTTAAGTTCTTTGCTTTAAACCAGGTTCATTTAAAAAAACAGTATGCACTAAAAGAAAAATTAGTTTTACAAGATATTCAACTTAAAATTCACTATATAAAGATACTGTAAAATCTTTGATCTTTGATACACAAAACTTGTGTGTCAATTTAGCACACTTTCACTCACATGACTATTCTGGTATTTTGGAATTGATAAACCAAGGAGGAGCAAATAATGTAAAAAAAAAAAAAGTTTGTCTTAAGACAGACATTAACAAAATCAGCTCCAAAAAAACTACTGATCTCTCAGAGCAGATAAGAGTGATAGGGCATTTGCCCTATCATACTGAAAAGTCATCACTGTTAAAAAACAAAAATCATCTGAGTAAATTTGAGATGTAATTGACTTTATTAAATGATTAATGAACTTGGAAACATCCCATCTAGCAAGTAGAAAGTGAAGAGTTGTGAAAAATGGAAGGTTTTCATAGGCAGAAAAAGGTGAGTCAAGGTTATTAAGCAAAAACACTGATTATTTCAGGCAAGGTTACCCTCCCATAGAGGGGCCTTCTCAGGCATTTTACCTCTCTAGTGCTGACCCAGAAATTCTGGACTGTTGGTTTAAAATTCCATTCCAAGGAGGAGTTGAAACTGCAATTAGGTTAGGTTAGGTGACTTGGAGCTTAAAACGAGTGACTGTACTTGGGGCATGCTGTTTTCTTTCTAATCCTACTCTCTGATTTCAAACACTATCACTATCAAGGATCACTATTATCTCAGCAAAGCTGCTACTGCCCACAGAACACCAATACCTGCCTTCTGGTTTTCAAACATTATACAGCATCATGCCCTCTAATCTGCTTTAGTCAATCCTTCCCTGGCTCCTTAATCTGTTCATGTTGAAGACAGTCTACAGTATACTGCTCCACGCTGTGTAAAATTCGAACTCTGCAACCACCACCATTTAACAGGTTTAAATTCAGAAATTTCTAACTCTTCAATTAAGTTTTATCTAACAATAAATGCAATATCAACACATACACATTCTTATATGTGAATAAACTCTTAACCTTCCTGATAACATACCTCTGAAAAGTGGTATATAGATAGACACCAATTTCAAGACAGAAATGCTTACAGACTCCATGCCCATACCTTAAAGCCTTCTGCAAGGTCTGAGAGAGCTGCTGGGGACTCTAAGAAGTGGCATCTCCCCTCTTTCCTGAAGATGGGTGGTTATTAGGCACTCACTCCCTTTATACCAGTCTCCTGAACTTTGTCAAGAGGCTCATTACCTTCCCCCTTTTACTGCCAACTGAATTATTTGCTTATATTATTATAATGTGGATTTCCTGCCAGTAGATTTGTGTTGTGGCTATTATACTCATTCGGCTTGAGTCCTAGGTGAAACGGTCTTGCTTCATGAAAATTAACAAACTTAGAGATCCCGAACCTAATAAAACAGTCTTATTCAATAGTTAGGATGCAATTTCTTTAAGTCCAATAAATCTAAGTACTTTCCTCTCAGTGCTTACAAGTTCTTGACTACCCCTCATGACCCTACAATTAGTCACTGGATATTAAAATGCAAACACACAGGAAGAGCATGACTTCAAAGTATTTTAGGTCATAAGTTGCTCTACCAAATGAGAATAGAATTAAAAGCCACTCCAAAAAATGATCTAAGGTAATAAAAAATTTATACTTTAAAATGCCTGTGCCAATTAACAGAAATATTTATTAGGTGCATCATAACATTCAAGTGAAGTCTCAAATTCAAAGTCTGGCCAGAGTCATTATTTGAAGGTTAATAACTATAACATCTTTATACTGATTAATGAACCCAGCTTCTTGCCTTACTACCACATTTTTAAATCAATAATTGCAATATATAAACTTACTACATAACATATCAAAGTTATTGACATTTAAAATATAAATCACTTCTAATTCCTAGCATTTAATCAATTTTCTTTTTTTGGCCCAAAAAACCCATTACTTTGACAATACACTAGGTTTCCTATTTTTCTAAATAAACTTCCAAACTGGTTTTTAGAGCGTAAGCTCATTTTGAAAACCAAATTTATATTTACATCAACATAAAACTAATGTGAAATTATATTAATATATATTTTAAAAGAATAAGAAAAATAGGTTACCATATTTATAATTTCTGAATGGTGGTGGCAGGTTGGTCCTTACAGGTATATCTGTAAGAAAAACATTATTTTTATTGTAAAATATTTAAATAGACACTTACAGTATATGCTTAGTCTTTTGGTTCTATTCACCCATGCATCCAGACTAAGCTCCTTTGAAAAAATTGATAGGATTACCTAAAACAACAGAACACTTGATAAGATGTTGAGCTTTATTTAGTCAAACTGAAAATTCTATAACACTATTCAATGAATTGGTATTTTGTTAAATATAGTATCATCTGTGTAAACATGAAATATATAGTAAACACATATGAGACATTATTTTCTATATAGTTGAGGTCATTTAGCATATGAATCTGAGAACCAGCTGATAGTCTTTGGTCAGTAGTGGAAACCAATGACTTAGAACAGCCTTATTCTCATCAAAATTCAGAGAGCCTACAATATAATTCCTCTAACTCAGCAAACAAAACAAAACAAAAACAGAGTAAATATATTTTTGAAACAGTGTTCCAAACACCAGTATTAGTTTTAATTAATGGTGTCTGATGCTGCAACTCCCACTAGAGAGGGCAACATGGTGATGTGGATCAAAATTACCTATGCATATGCCCTCTGCCCTAGCAATTTCACTTCAAGTATTTATCACAGAGATATACTTTGCACACTTACGTGAGCCTATAAAAAGCCATACAATGTATTAACTTTAGCACTGTTTGCAATGGCAGATGATTAGAAAAATCCAAAGTCCTTCAATGGGGGAATGTGTTAAAAAAATTACAACTTTCCTAAACAATGAAACATAACTTTCAACAGGAAAGAAAGGAAAGGAAGGAAAGGAAGGGAAGGAAGGAAAGGGAAGGGAGGGAAGGAGGGAGGGAGAGAGGGAGGGAAGGGAGGGAAGGGAGGGAAGGGAGGGAGGGGAGGGAAGG
>PVIJ01003053.1:0-21363 GCA_004024925.1 Scalopus aquaticus | reverse complement strand
ATTAGTTTGTATTTATATAGGAGAATGGTAACACTAGTGAAATAGAGAACAGCAGTCGGAAGGAGATATTTCATTGTATTCCTTTTTACATTTTTGTCTTAAAACCACATACATGTGTTGGTTATTTAAAAAAAAATTTTTTTAAAGCCTCACATCTGAATTACTATTTTTTTAAAAATACGTCTGCTTTTGGAGGTCAAACAACTATCCAAGTTAAAATAATTTATTCACTCATGTTACAAGCATTTTCAAATGCCCATTACCAGGCATTCCAGCAACAAGGTAAACAAAAAGTTAACAAGACAGGTTCCTACTCTAGCCAGCCAGCACTCCTGTCTGAATCCTTAACACAGGTATGTTCACTGGGTTTTCACCCATGTACATTAGAATCACACAGCACAGCAGTTTGGGTCAGGCTGGTCCCAGGCAGAGGTGTTAAAACTCCTGAGTAATTCTTAGTCAAAGTCATAGGGGTTGGCCAGAAGATATTAGTGAGTGAGGTAGGTCAAACCCAGGGCCTGTGGGATCTGAGTTATTTTGACTATAGGCTTTTTTTTTTTTTCACTTTCCTTATATTTTTAAATATGTTAGAATTGCATTTCTAAACTTTAGAATAAATTTGACATTATCTGAAGGAGGGAAAAAGCTTGCTGAGCTTTAATTGGGATTGGAATCTATGTACACCATTTTGAGGAGATGTGGCATCTTAACAATACTGAGTTTTCTCACCCATGAACATAGTACCTCTCCCCCTTTATTCAGGTCTGTTAAAATTTCTGTCAGAGACACTTTAGAATTTTCAATGCAAAAGCCCTTATACTTCTATCAAATGTATCCTAAGTATTTTATATATTTTGTGGATTATAATTGTTTTTTGTTTCCAACTGAATCGTGTCAGTAACACAATTGAGTTTTGCACATTGATGTTTTATTTGACAGTCATGCTAACTTGTTTTACTAGTCTTACTTGTTCTAGCAGCCTTCTTACAGACTACATAGGATTTTCTACATAGAGAATCAATCACCCACGAATAATGACAATTCTACTTCTCCCTTTCTAATGAGGATGCCTCTTATTCCCTTTTCTTGCCTTAGTGAACTGGCCAGAACTTTCAGCACAGGTTGAACAGAAGTGCTATGAGAAGACATCCCTATCTTGCTCCTAACCTTGGAGAAAAACTCTCAGTCTCTGTCCATTAAATCTGATGTTGGATGCCAGTTTCTCATAAATAGCCCTTATCAAGAAATGAAGACAAAATTCAGCATCCATTCCCATTAAAAAATTCCAGATAGATTTATTTTTGAATGGTTAAACCATTTCTTCTCCCAACGCCCACATTTTAGTCCTGGGAACATAGTTCCCATGTACACAATTGGAACAAGTAGTGGTTATATTATCACTGACAGGGGAAAGGTGTGAGTGGGCAGGGCTGTTCACCCAGCTGTGACCATTCTTGTAATGGGGAAGATAGTCTGTGGCCCTGAGGAAAAGAGCACAGTGACCAGAGAAGAATACCGCATTCCTGCCACTGTAGGAGCTTGAGGATTACTTGGTATTCTCAAGGACTTCAAGAACCCATTCTGCACTGTACAAGAACATGGTAGCACTTACTGAATCAACATGAAGAAACACTACAACCCAAAATACACAAAACATTTTAAAATGGACACAGCCAGAATGAAGGTGCTACCACTAGCCAAAATAATGATAAAGAATAATAATCTCTGAATAAAGTGAGAATCCATGTCTCCATAATATTAAAGATTACATAAATGGTGGAGGGGAACAGAAAGCTCTTCCCTGCCATGGAAAAACAACCAAGAAGAGTGAAAGGAATGACACAATAAGAAAAATCACCATTTGTCATATATCATAATAACTGATTCAGGCAAGAATAATCTAAGAATGCTAATCTAGTGGATAAATATTTGAGAAGTAACAAGATACATAATCTCAGAGTTACTTTTCAATTACAATTAAATTTCACAGTGAAGAAAGCTGGCAGATACCACCTTAACCACTGTCAGTAATGGGGCTGGTTGACAGCACCGAGAAACCAACATGACTTCCACGATTCTCCGGTCACAAGGCATAACTTACTCATGGGAAAATAGGGAAAAACCAACTGAGGGGGCACTTTACAAAATAACTGGTCTGCACTATTTGAAATTGCCAGTGTGATAAAATACAAAAAAAAAAAAAAACTCCAGGTTAAAGAAATTTCAGAAAAAAGAACTTGAAAGAAGCATATGACCTTGGGTTTTCTTTTATTATAAAAAACCTTGCTGGGACAATTAAAATCACAATAAGATCTGTAAATTATGTAATAGTACTATTTCAATGTTAAATTTCTAATTGTCATGATTATACTGTGGTGATGGAAGAGAATTCCTAGTTTTAGGAAATATACGCTGAAATATTTAGAGGTAAAGGAGAATCATGTGAACAAGATACTTCCAAACAGCTACTAAAGAAGATGTGGGGGGGGTGAGCCAAGAGGAGAGTGAAAGGTAAGGAGCTAGAGGGAAAGCAAGAGTAGGAGGGAGATGAAACAAATGTAAACGAAGGTTAGCATTTTGAGATCTGTGTGAAGAGCTTCTAGGCATTCTTTTTTTTTTTTTTATAATATATATTTTTATTGTTATTTATGTCTTCTAGGCATTCTTGGTGCTGTTCTTGCAACTTTTCTGCACCCAAAATCATGTCAAACTGAAAAAAGAACTAAGCTAGATATGAAGGGATACATTTGACCAAGCTCATCCAACTGTACCCTAGGATCTGTATATTAGGTAATATAAACATTACACCTGAATTAAAATAATAGACACTTATTCTAAATGTTTTGGTAAATACTGATGATCAGAACATTTTAATAATTAAAACATGTAGAAACTATCTAGGACCTATCAAAATGAAGACTAACATCATGCCTTCTATATTTTAAGCTCAAAATGATAAACTAGCAGTTAGTCTGGTCGACCATAATGACCAAGAGCTCTCATGACTTCCCGGCTGTGCTGGCCACCTCCCTGCCACACTTCCATAAGGCCCTCCATGTGCTCAGCTGGGGAACACAGTCAGCTACTCTACACTCCCTTATTAGCCAATCTCCAAATATATAGGACCTTACAAGCAAATAAGCAAATCTAGACCTAAAACATTTTAATTTAAAAAAAAAAGGAAAAGCCTAACATGATGGTTAGCAATTGCTGAGGAGGGCGCACACACACAACTAAGTGAGCCCTGGGGAGGTACCATTCTTCACTGATATCAAGGCCCAGACCAGAACCTAGCACAGCAGCTGGCTTAGAGCCTAGGCTGATAACTTTCAAAGTCCTTTCGTAGGATTGCTGTTAATGTAATAGACAACTGTTCTTTCAAAATACTAATAAAAACAAATGATAAAGATATCTCATACCTTGCTTTAGAAATAATATAAATTCCTTCACAGTTTGCTCCAAATTAACTCCATGATATACTATGGGTTTGAAATTGCGATGCTCAAATGAACGAATGAGACGAACAGTAATGGTCACTTCTTCAGAAGCCATGTGAAGAAATTCCTGTGGCCAAGGACATGGGAAAGTCAAAACCACATCAACTCATAATGATCTACAAACCTGCATTTCTGCCCTCAGCATTCTTGCACCCAGCCCATCCCTCCCATACTATATATGGTTACCAACAGAGCCCCCAACCCAGATCAGATTCCTGAGCACCCAGGTCCCAAGGTTACTTCCACCTTTCCAACCATGATGGTGGACAGAAAACTGTCAACACAGATGGTGAACAGGAGTAACAACGGGGTGTGTAAACACAGATGAGGAAAAGCCTGGTTGCCAAATAGACACAGGATATATGCATAGCACTTTGGATTTGCTAGGCCAAGTGGCCTCCTCACTTGGTCCTGAGACAAGGCTTGTTCATGTTAGAGTCAGCTCTCAGGAAGTCACATTTTATTATTTCTAATAGCTTTTTAGTGGCATCTTTATGGTTTTCTATGTAAATTATCTACAAATGGTAATAATTTTGCTTCCTCTTTCTCAATTTTATATCTTTCTCTTATACCAATCTTCCCTGATTATTCTATCGAGGACTTCTGGATACTATGTCAAGTAGTAGTGGTGAAAGTGGACATCCCTATCTTGTATCTGACTTTAAAAGAAGAATGTTCAGTTTTTCACCAGTTTGTGGGTTTGTTGTACATGGCCTTTATTATGTTGAGGTATGTTTCTTCTATCCACATTTTTTGAGGATTTTTATCCATAAATGGATATTGAATTTTATCAAAAGCTTTCTCTGCATCTCTTGAAAGGACATGATTGTTCCTTATTTCTGGTGATGTGAATTACACTGATCAATTTTCCAATGTTGAACCATCCTTGCATCCCTGGAATAAATCCCACTGAATCATGAGGTAGGATCATTTAAATATATTGTTGAATTCAGTTTGTTAATATTTTGTGAGGATTTTTGCATCTATATTCATCAAGGATATTGGTCTGTGATCTTTTTTGTGTGATATCCTTATCTGCCTTTAGTAATGGAGTAATGTTGGCTTCATGAAATGTATTTAGAAGGATTTCCTCTTCCTCAGTTTTTTGAAGCGATTGAGAAGGATAAATATTAGTTCATTCTTGAAGGCTTGGTGGAACTGGCTAGTGAAAACAACTGGACTTGGGCTTTTGTTTTGAGAAACTTTTGATTATTGTCACAATTTCCCTGCTTGTAAATGACCTTTTCCGGTTTCCTATTTCTTCTTGATTTAGTCTCAAAAGTTTCTATATTTCTTAGAACCTGGCCACTTCACCTAGGTTATTCAATTTATTGGCATAGAGATGTCCATAGTAGTCTCTTAATAGCCTATGTGCTTCTGAGATGTCTGTTCTAAATTTTATTTCATTTCTGACTCTATTTGAGTTTTGCCCCTTTTTTAATTTGTGAGCTTAGCTAGATGTTTGTCTACTTTGCTTATTTTTTCAGAGCCAGTTTTGGGTTTCATTGATCTTTTGGACTGTCCTTTTCATTTCTGCTCTAATTTTTATTATTTTCTTCTTCTACTGGCTTTTGGTTTTGTTTGTCCTTCTTTTTCTAGTTCCTTAAGGTGTGAAGTTAGATTGTTTGAGATCTTTCTTTTTCCTTGATGTGGATTTATATTGCTATATACTTCCCTCCCAGTACTGCTTTTGCTGGGTCCCATAGATTCTGATAGCTTGTGTCTTTGTTTTCATTTGTCTCAGGCATTTTTAAATTTCTTCCTTGATTATATCACTGTGGTTAGAGAAGATGCCTGATATAATCTCAACATTCATGAATTGATTGATACTTATTTTGTCCCCTGTCCTAGAGAACATGTGGTCTATCCTAGAGAACATACCACATGCACTTGAGAAGAATATGTTTTCAGTGTTTTGGGGATGCAGTGTCCTCTAAATGTCTACTAAGTCCATGTGACCTAATGCCTTATTTGAGGCTACTGTTTCTTTGTTGATTTTCCATCTAGTTGATATGCCCATTGAGGTATGAGGGGCACTGAAGTCCCCTACCACTATTGCGTTGCTGCCAATGACTGTTTTCAAATTTGTTAATAGTTGTCTTATATATTTTGATGCTCCTTCATCTGGTACATATAAACTGATGAGTGTTATATCTTCCTGATGTGTTGGTCTCATGATCATAATGATTATGATTATGATTACCTTTTTTCTAGCTGGAAATCTTATTTAATCTGATATAAAGGTGACTATTTCTGCCATTTATTGGGTGCCGTTTACTTGTGGGATTGTGTTCCAGTCATTTACTTTGAGCCTATCTTTATTTTTGGAGCACAGACTGGTATTCTGAACACAGAAGATAGTTGGGTTTCTGATCCAATTGGCCACTCCATGCCTTTTGACTGACAAGTTCATTTCATTTATATATAGGGTGATATTTGAAGATATATTGTAGGAAGCCAGGGGTGTGTGTTCTTGGGGCAACAGTCCTGAGCCGTGCCAAACCCACCAAATGACATGAGGTGGCAACAGTAGCTCAGTCACAAGGCATAGAAAGAGGATGTCTCCCCCATTATGTCCTTCAAGCTAGAACATTGAGCTCAGCATAATCTGGTCATAGGCATGCAGCTTCCTGATATTGTTGCAACCCTTGGCACCTCCTGATACCTCCAAGACACTAACTGTTACCAATGCATCAACCTTACCCTGCCCTCCCCTGTGTTCAAGATCATATACACCATGACTAGGCGTGTGCACTCTGCAACACCCCACCTGGTCCCAGCTTTCACTAATACGTTTGATTCCTATCTTCCCTCAATCTCCTACTGTCCTCCTTCAGATTCAGCTTGACCTGGCTGATCCATGGCATGTGACACCAAACAAGGACCTGGATTCTGGGTAGGAGGACACTTCAAGGATCCAAGGTAGGAGGCACTCTCCAAGGGGGCCTGTCACTGTGAGGTGGAGAGTGGATTATACCTAGGTGTAATATTTGGGATAAGGTCACAAAACAGCCTGGTAAAAGGCCTGAAGACAGAGTCTGTGATGTTTTGTTAGTTGAGCCTTAGAGTTAAAAAACTCCCCTAGGATATTCTAAGGGGGAAAAATGAGCAAAATAGCTTGGTAAAAGGACCACAGATCCAGAGTCTGTGATAATTTGTCAGTTAAGTCTCAAAGTTAAAAGCTAAGTGGTGCCACAAGACAGGGAATAAAATCATCACATTAGTTAGTGTTCTTTTGGTTTGTGTTAAAGCAACTGTTCGTTTAACCTAGAATATGGGACTAAGAAGCTTCACTAGACTCTTCCTGAGTCTGACCTGATCGTAACCCCTCTCCAGAGGCTTGTACTCGGGAATTTTTCCGTCAAGTAGACAGTGCTACTGTATAAGTTCCAGAAAGTCCTAAAAGCATTTCAATCCCTTATCACCACTCCCAATCCACCAATCTTTCACGAATTCTTAAAAGTGGTGAGCTACAAGGTAACAAGGCAGCAGTTAAAGATCTCTTGATAACCATCACAAAGAGATTCCCCTGGTATCCTGGTAAAAGAAACTTGTATTTAAATAATTGGGGAAATGTAGGGCAATGGCTAAGTCAATCAGCCAGCCATGGAAGAAAATCTCACCTTTCTATTTTGAATCTCTGTGAATTAGGACTAAGATCCCTTCAAGGGGATAAAAATATATTAGTCCAAATGGCCTGGGGCTTCCTGCCCTAACTAGTCCTCCTCCCTAACTAGTCCTCCTCCCCCTCCTGATGCACCACAGTATAGGTGCAACTGAGACCCAAAAGCAGGAGGACTACCACCTCCAAAAGATTTTAAGCCACCATAAAAAAATGTTTTCAAGAAAGACAATCAGATGGAAAAATGCTTCAAGCTTTTCAGTTATTTGAGGAGGAGGCCAGAGTCTCTGACACTAAAGTTTGTCATTTGCTGTTTTACAAGAAAATTAGAAAAGGTATTTCTAAATATGGTATTCACGGTTCATTTAAAAAAAAAAAGTTACAATTATAGAAAATGGGTATAATATGACTACATGAAACTGGAAGGTTTTATCAAAATAGTACCAACCCACTATAGCTGACTGGTGAGGGGCTGCCTCCAGTATCAGCAATCAGCTGTCTGGACCTTTGCTCCAGTGTTGGGATCACAGGGATGCCTTTATTGCCTTCCTGCTGTGGGGGACTAGACTTTCCTTTTGTCCACCTTAAAATACTGTTCTGGTTTATTTTATAGGTACTATGTGGAACAGGTACAACTTAAAGCAAAAGGATAATTTCTTAGAAATACAAACTCAAGAATGTTTTCTTATCTCACAAAGTTAGTAAAAACTGCTTGATTTTAGAATGGTTGTGGTCTTGAGTCCTTGGTCGTTAGTAATGGTTAACTGAATGCTTATTCTATGTAAAGATTTTGGTTTCTATAACCTAAAGTCAAAGAGTCACTAAATTGAAATTTACTCAACTGGAGTTTCTCAGTGTCTTCACAAATATTGGTAAAATAGTTAATTATCAAAATCAGTATATATGGCCAAACATTTTAAATAACAATCAACAAATCTCTTTGACTTTCTTTGTCTTTTATCTCTGGAGAACTAACTGTAAACAGTGCGTATATAAACTCTAATAGAAAAACCCAAATTTTGAGATCGTTATCTACAATTTTGATAACCAAAAATGATTTCAAAATTTAATAGTCTAATTTGAAGCATGCATGCCTTAAGGTTATAATGTTGGGTATTAATACTTCTATTCTATGTTTAAATCTATTTGAAAAACAAAGCTCATGGTATTCAGTAAAAAAGAAATAATCTGGTCTATGTTAACTAAGATAAATTTGCCTTTCAATGTTTATAGTAAAACTTCTCTTAACAAAATTCCTTTTTAGAAAAACTAATCCACTTATCTTTCCCCCCTGAAAACCCTAACTTCTATCCTCCTCTAACTAAGGAATTCAAAATGACATCTAAAGTCACATGAATGAACTACTCAGTCATACTGTCTCTCACAAGTATACAAGAAATTTATATGATACTAAGTCACTTTGATTTTTCATCAGTCTATCTAGTGTTTATCTAAGAAAGAAACTTGGTTTATGGGACTGTTACATTTTGCAACTCTGGGATTAACATTGCAGTCCTAAAACTAACTAAAAGCTACACATGGTATCTCTCTCTTGAATTTTTCTTTTATCATTATTTACATGATGGCCAAATTTTTTTTATAAAACTAAGGTTTTACTAAGTATAACAGTGAAAATTTGTTGAACGATTTAAATCATTTTATCTAGAATCACTGTGCTTTCAGGTTTACTTTTTGCTTCTTACTGTAAGAACACTAAACTTTACTGTCTTCTCACCTATAAGTGGAATTAAAACATGTCTTTCTGAATGAGTTTTCCAGTACATAGAAATGATAGCATAACAACTCTTATAATTTCTTACAGTCTAAAACTTAAAAACTAGGATGTTATAACTCTGAATGTAGATAAGGGGAGGTATGTTAAGGAATGTATTTGAAATGGGTATGTTGAAGGTATTGGGAGAAATTTTGTGTTGAAATAAAATGGCTATTTTTAAAAAGAAATGGTATTACAAATATGAAGGCAAAAGCTGTGTCAAAGATCTGAGAGAGGTATCTGAAAAATTTTATGTGCTCAAATGACCTATGAAAATATTTTAGTTAACTTAAATATAAATAGTTTATTTATGTAACACCAAACTTTGGTCCTTTTTGCATGTAAGAATTGAGTTATTCTAAAAGTGTTTTCACTAGCTTCCTGTGACAAATTAACTACTGTTTAAGTAATCTCTTTTGTAAGTAATCTCTTTTACCTTCAGGTTACAGGAGACAAAATTTTATCCTAATCAGCACTGCAGAGCCTTGACAAATAAATGGCTCTATTCTTTAACATCCTTGTCACTCAAATGATTAAGTATTTTCTAAACATTGGTAAATTTGTTAATAAAAAATTCTTACATGTTAATAAAAAATTCTAACATGTTAAAATTCTAACATGTGAATCCTTTTGAAACACACTTTTACAATTTTGTTGACTCTCTAATTTTAGGTACTGTAAAATAAAAATGGTCATATTTCAAGTTTGCTCTAAGCGCAGTGAAAGTGCAGTGATTCTAGATAAAAGAGTCCTTATAAGGACTCCCAAAACTCCTGTCATAAAAACAAGGACCCTATGCTTACCTGCCTCCTTCAGGACATACAACAGACAATCGTTAAGCCAGTCAATTATAAAAACTGAGAAAAGTTATTCAAAAACAATAAATCCTTCAGTCATAACTTTAAAAACAAGAAAGGGGGAATCTAGAGAATAACCTTCCCCCATAGATACTTATATACAAAGCTTTACTTACTTTTAACTTCTCAAGTTACGGTTGCTCTGGCCTAACAATTGTTGAGCAACATTTCATTCCTAATTGTTCTGGCCTCACAGCAGTAGAACATTTTACTCCAACAAAAGCAATACCTTACAAAAGCAGTACCTTACAACCTTTACCACGGGGGAGAGGATATGTTTCTGTTTTATCACCTACAGGACCAATCTGGGTTCCAGCAAAAGTAGTAAATCCTTATGTAATGTGCAGTCCTCTGGAACATCAGATCAAGACTTGAAGCCCTTGAGACTGCTGTATGCTGACTTGGTGAACATCAACAAGTCCTCTGGACATCACAAACTCAATTGCATCTTCTCAATTGTGCGATTGGAGGATGGATTACCTGATTAGGGACCCAACAGCACCTCCTCAGCGTCCAACAATAATGCCAGCTTTAGATAAAGAAAAAGGAGGAGTCAGGAGAGTGTGCTCTTTGGGCAACAGTCCTGAGCCATGCCAACCTTGCCAAATGACCTGAGGTGGCAAAAGTCGCTTGGTCACAAGGCATAGAAAGATGATGTCTTCCCCCTTGATGTCCTTCAAGGTAGAACATTGAGCTCAACATAATCTGGCCATAGGTATATAGCTTCCTGATACTGTTGCAACTGCTAGCACCTCCTGATACCTCCAAGACACTAACTGTTACCAAAGCATCAACCTTACCCAGCTCTCCCCTGTGCTCGAGATCGTATAAAAAAACACCCTGCCCCAGGACTGGGCGTGACTGCTCTATGACAGCCCACCTGGTCCCAGCTTTCACTAACATGTTGATTCCTGTCTTTCCTCAACCTCCTACTGTCCTCCCTCAGATTCTGTTTGACCCAGTTGTTCCATGGCAATATATGAGGATTATTTATACATGAGGATTTACTACTGCCATTTGTTTTTAGTATTCTGTTTCTATTTATTTCCTTGTTCAGTTTTTGTGGATTTTCTTCTCCACTCTACATGTGTCTAGCAATGACCAAGCAAATGCCTACATATGCTTTGGGGTTATGCTTTGGGGATATAAACATATTTTAGTGAGTAGATGAACTCATAAATACGACTTTCATAAAAATTACTGTATTACCCCCCCCCCAAAAAAAAAAAGACATGTGCTTTCTAGTATTTGAAGAAAGCATGCCCTTGACCTTTGTATGAGAATGGGATTTAAAGTGAGTTAAGTACCGGAAGCTTTAAGTATGTGAAAGCACTCAGCCCTTGGGCACTTCACATGGGAAAACTAGCCACAAGGCAGAAGACAGCACTGGCTGACCTTCCTTCCCCAATAGGAAGGTTTCCAAGAAATGGTACATTTGCCTTGAATTTCAACAGACTCCTAGGGTGAATCCTTTTGAAACACAGTTTTACAATTTTGTTGACTCTCTAATTTTAGGTACTGTAAAATAAAAATGGTCATATTTCAAGTTTGCTCTAAAACATACCCATATGAAAAAGATGTAACTTTCCAAAAAGTAATGTTCTAAGCACATCCCAAAAACGAACGTTTATATTACTCTCACTAAATGCTTAATTTTCCTCTAGAGTTAGGAACTAACATGATAGGGCAAAGATTCCATTCACTTTCCTTTTGAAACAAATCAGTAAAAAGAAGGTAAAAAATATAGTGTATTGTTCATTTTATGTGAGGAAAGTAACGGGCATAGATGGTCAGTTATAAAAGTAGGAGAAAGAATTATGTTAAGATAAAAATCACCAAACATACAAATGGTTCTGAAATTGCACCTTAATCATTATGGAGTGAACAATTCTACAAACTACTAAATATAATCCAAATATGTCATTTTACAAAAAAAAAAAATGGTGTTTAAGTCAGAGGGAGAGAGGGAACCCTGTATTCCTTTTTATTACTCATCTAAAAATACTGAGTACCTAGTACACTAACTGTAACCAGGCTGAGTCCAAAGTCCAGTAAAGGTGGTACCCCCTGGAGAGGGTTTGCTGATGAGAATGAATAGCCCCAGGGGAAAATGCTAAATTTGCAGTTTGGGGTGGAGATTCTGATGAAAAATAAAAGGGACTGAAGGAGAAGGGGAAGTTAGTCGCCATGAGGTAGGAAAAGAAGAAGCAGTTGCCATGATGTAGGAATAGAGGAAGCAGCAGCAGAAAATGTAGCTGCCAAGATTGAGAGTTTGGAAATCAGACGCCAGAAGTTTTGAGCCGCCGGGATATAGAGTTTTGGGCTGAGTGTTTTTGGAATCTTCAGTGATTTTGGGGCCAGCAACTTTGGAGGCTTTGCAAGTAGCCGAGTGATGGAAACTGCTCCCAGTTTTGTCATTACTGCAGCCAAAGGAAGAAGGGAGAGGCCCGAAGCGGGAGCCTTCCTAAAATGTGCAAGTGCAGTCTGTTGGGCCATCTGGCTGCTGTAGTTGCTGTTTTCAGTGTTGTTGGCCTGGTGCTGTGCTGGGGCACGATGGCAGTTTTGGGAGCATCTCCAGTTGTGTTCTGTGTCATCCTCATGAGTTGGAACCTGGCCTACAGTCTGATTGTTGCACATTTGCAGAAGCAGGAAAAGCACCATTTTGGAAATGTGGCCTATTGTTTGGAAGAAGAGCTTCACATCAGTAGTGGCAGGAAGACGCCACCTTTGTTACTTTTCTGGGACTTAAAGGACTGGACATTGCTTTAAGTAAGGTAAACAGCTATATGTTGGCTTTAGTAATTCTTTGCTTTTTCCCTGTTTGTTAAATAAATTCCATTGTTATTGTTCCCTAAGCCTGAGTAGTCTTGCAATTGTGTATACAGGTGCAGAACCAAGATAGTGACCGGTAAGCAACTGGGGCTCTGCCTTTGGCCAACTTTGAAACCCCATTTGCCCGGTATCGTAACTAGGTGAATGATAACTGTTTATCTTTTAAAGACAACTTCACTTGAGAAAATTAATAACTATATAAAATTTCAATTTAACCAAAGTTCATAAAGAATGACAAATTATAATCAAGTATGTGACCTGACATAATAAGACTGATAAAAATGAAATATTAATTCCATTTTAATCTATTCAGGTCTACTTCAAAAGCATGGGTTGTTTTTTTTTTTTAACTCTTAGGTAGAGAATAAAATATTATTCTAATAATAGTAACAATGAAATACCAAAAACAGGCTTAAAATAAAAGAAAAAAATAACAAGAACTTGCTTTAATTTTTTTCAAAAGTATTTTTTTTAAAAAGTGAAACTAAGCATACCTGCGTAGGCACTGAAGAAGGATGAAGATGAGTGGGAAGAATTTGAGTAAAAAGAGGTGGACTACAGAAGCCTAAGTGTTCAGCCAATGCAAGTACAAAGAAATAAGACAATAATATTAGAAACAAAAGATCCAGGAGATGATAATTGGGAAGAAGGTGGAAGTAGTTGTGGTAGTATACAAAAATCTTCAGGTCTCTGGAATAAAACAGCTCTGGTACAAGCACCCTCTACCCAAATAACTGTTACAGAAACCCCAGCTTTGGTAATGATTCCTGGTGTGTATAGGTCTCCTGGAGCCAGGTTAACCACAAGAGAAACATAGAAAGGCTACCAGAAATATAATGATACACAATTCCCATCCCTCCAGTCAACTGCCAAGAATATAAAGAGCTGGAGGCTTAAGAAAGGGAGGAGAGCTTCATAGTAAAATGAAAATAGAAGCAGAGATGAGGCCCCTGAACTTAAGCTACACAACCAGCATGCTGTGTTGAAGAGCCACAAAGTTGGCCCACACAGCACAGTTAGGTCCATGCCAACCCTTCAAAGTTAACCAGACCACAGCTAACTACAGGAACAGCTAATCTCTGCTGGATCTCCAGCAACTGATGTAGCCTGTTCAACCCTATTGCACTATGGATGTTTGAAGTGTCACAGCTACTCTTAATGTATATTGGATTTAGAGGGACTTTGTTATATAAATGGGTGAACAAGATTCAGCTGTGTTTTCACATTCCTTTGCAATTACAAAAACTGCAGCCAGTGGTCATTTCAAAATCTTTTTTTGATGTTCAGATATTAAGTCTTCATCAGGGCTCTCAGCTTTGCTGTACTCACCGCGCATCTCAAGCAGATCACAACTTCAGGATGAAGTTAGGGCTATTAAGTGTCAATGTGGAAGTAGAAACCCGCCTTACTGGGTTCTTATCAGAAACCCTGAGACAATCAGTGGGGGGGGGGGCAGAGGGAGGGAAGGAAAAGGGCACAGGATGGAATAGAGAAGAGCACAGGGGACCATGGAGATGGATCGCGGGTGAGTTGGTGGTGGGCTACCCAAGGGGAATACAAAATGTAAAAGACATAAATAACAATAAAAATATATATTTTTAAAAAAAAAAGAAACCCTACAGAAAGTCGGCCATCTGGGATTTGGTCTGCTATAAAAAATGAAGATCTAAGTGACCTTGATTAACCTGTCCTGTGCCCTACTTGTAGTGGGCTGGGACCGGAACAAGCGGCTCAAAAGAACTGATATGTTCAAATGATGTATAGGGCTGTTATTTCTAACTTTGGTTTAAAGTTTAACCAAAGTTTAAGCACAAATTCCACCAAATGTGGGTTTACCTAGTGAAAGGAGTAGGAGAGGGAATGTCATATTTAGTCATATTTTAATCATATTTTATTTGGGTAGTGCTTTTTCTGTATTCCACATTAAGACCTTTTCATTTTGATGTGCAGTAAGTTCTGTGACTGAGCATATTGCTTGGTTAAGTAACCTGAAATATGCATTAGAATTGTGAAATAGCCTGTGAATTTGCTAATCCCTAGTGGGGAACCAGTGGCCTTGGGTGCCCAGGTCAGTGGATGCAGGGGCTCTTCTGCAGGTGCTGCTAGGCTCTTTGAACCAGGTCTGAGCTACAGAAAGAATGCAGTTTGCTTAAACCAAGGGATTGCTTCATAGTACTGTCATTATAAATTCAAAGCAATGTGAGCTGATCTCACCTAAAAGCCATTTCAGTTTCTTGGATTTTGTATGATCTTTGACATGAATCCCAGATATATTTATTCCCAAAATTTCAAGATACCAGACTTTTGACAGATGTGGCCATTGTCTGGGGTGGCAGCTGTACTATCAACCATTTGGAGTATCTTTATGTTGCTCATTTGGAGAGTCAGGGGTGAAAAACAGGTGATATGACACTTCTGTTTTTAATATTTACAGCTTAAAATATCCAGTCTGGGGGCCTCCCTGGTGGCGCAACGGGTTAAGTGCAGCCCTGTGGAGCTGTCAGCAGCTGCAGCACGAGTTCGATGCCCGGGCTTGGGGGGAGATTCCCACATGGCACAGCATACCTCTCCTGTCTCACCCGCTGCTCTCCTCACTAATATGCCTGTTCTGCTCCCCACTCTGTCTCTGGTGAACCCTCTCACCCCCCATAGCTCTGGCCTGCATCCCAGCTTGTATGCACAAATAAATAAATCTTAAATAATAAAACATCCAGTCTGGGCCTCCCTGGTGGAACAAGGGGTTAAGTCTCAGTACTATGAAGCTATCAGCAGCTACTGCAGCACAAGTTCAATCCCGGGCCAGGAAGCTGACCCACATGGAGCAGCAGACCTCTCCTGTCTTGCCCACTGCTCCCCTCAACAGTGCAGTTCAGTAGATCCCCCTGTTCTGCTCCCCACTCTGTCTCTGGTGAATCCTCTCACCATCGCCCCACCACCCCTGCACCTCTGGCCTACACCCCAGCTCTTGTGTGCATAAATAAATAAATCTTTAAAAAAAATAAAATAATAAAATACCCATTCATTTTTAGTCCTTAAAAGGAACTTGAAGAAGCTATCTATGATTACTGAAAAGTTTTCTTCTATCTAATGAGATAGTCTGGAAATTCCTAGTTTTGTTTCTTTGGCTTAAAAGAAATATTTTAAAGGGATATGTGACTACCTGACACAGAGTCTGGGTTACTCTGTAATAAGCCTCTTTGTTAAAAGCAAGTGGGTGAGCACAACCATCCCGCTGTGGGAGTTCAGTCTTGATGAAAGTGCCAGTGCAGGAAGGAGCTTTTTAAGAGGATTACAGTAGCTCCTTGACATGACCTGCCAACCATTCCTGGAGAATAACACTGGCATCATTTAGGATGGCAGGCAGATGCATATGATGTATTTGGGTGAGTAGCTGAGCCAACCAAGGAGAGGTTGGGTAATTAAGCAAGAGGCCAGGGATTCTTGGTTAAACTGAAGATTTCATTTGAGAAGCAAAAAGCTTAAATAATCTCCTGGACCTTGAGTGACATACTTACCCTGAAAGTTTGCAATTTTTTGCAGTAAAATTTTGTTGAGTGCTCTATTATTGAGGAGTGAACTGAGATGAGTATGTGGAAGTGTTATTTAACAGCATACTGTACTATAAATCTAGAGCCCTGTGGGAGATTTAAAATTCCAAATCTCGTAACTTTTTAAAAGACTGTGAAATTATCAAAGTGCACATAAATCAATGTGCTATATGATGAATGGATGGAGCTGTCCATTGTACGCTTTCTTTCTTTGAATTCTCAGGCATGGTTCGGTAGTGCAAGAACTCTATAACATTAACACACTCAATAAAAGTAATGCTATGGGGAAATAACTAGTCTTCCACCTTAGGTGTTTAGAAAACACAGGAGTGACAAAATAAATATTAGCTAAATCCGATGGCTGCACAAATACTTCTCCAGGCTATAACTGCTTCGCTGCATACCTGTAGCAGCGGGGCTTTCCTAAGGGTTACAATCCTAATAAATAAACCATCGACTGCACTTCCCTCTGCATACACACCCACGCACAAATCAGCACCTACAATTCCAACCTACAACCTGCCTTTGTATATTTGGGGCAAATAGACAAACTCATATTTTGCTTTCTGTTTAATGGAGGTAAGACTCTTAAAGAAATAACTATTGTGAATAATAGTTGAATTTTCCAAAGGGTTAGAATCTTAGCCATATGGAAAGAATATTTCACAGTGCCCTTTAAACAATGAATACTGAACATAATTTTACTTTTTTTGATTCATAATCATCAGTGAGAATTAATAGTTGTACAGTATGTTGGGAGTCAATTCTCCACGGTGCTCTCTCGCTTCTGCTTGTCTGATGAGCAGAGATGTTGGCTTCTTTAGGCAGTCTTTTAATTGATGTGTGTACACATTAAAATACAGGCAACAACAAATGCTGGAAAGGATGTGGAGAAAAAGGAACTCTTCTACACTGCTGGTGGGAATGCGAATTGGTCCAACCACTATGGAAAGATGTATGACAGTTCCTCAAACTGCTAAAAATGGAACTTCCATACGATCCAGCAATCCCACTTTTGGGAATCTACCCAAAGGACACAAAAACATTAATTCAAATGGATACATGCACCCGTATGTTCATTGCGGCACTGTTCACAATAGCAATGGTAATCACAACGGGAGCAACGGGGTGGGGGGGGAGAGGCAGAAGGCGGAGAGGGTAGGATAAGGGCACAAAATGGAATAGAAAAGGTCACAAGGGACCACAGAGATGGATCACAGGTGAATTGGTGGAGGGTTACCCAAGGGGAATACAAAATGTAAAAGATATAAGTAACAATAAAAATACATATATTAAAAAAATAAATAAATGATGTGTGTACAGCAAACAGTCTAGGAAGATAGAGGTAGTATCTCCCTTCAGAATAGAGAGCAGATTTACTACCCCATTTAATAAAAATAAAGTTCCCCTCCAAGGTAAGGTTGAGCAGGCTTGCCCTTTATAAACAATTTAGATTAAACGCCAGTCTCTACAGCAGTGGACTCCATGGGGCAAGAGGAAATGACACAACCATGAAGCTCATGCTGTTGACTGTAATACAGTCCTTTGTCTCTGACACAGGAATCTGGTGTCTTCTACCAGCATCATGGTTGAAGTTACCTTAAATCGGGGTTCTTCAGCTGTGACACAAATCCACTGCATGGGACATGCTTGCCTGTCAATAGTGCCAGAGGGGATTCTCCCAACAGAAAGAGTTGCAAGTAGAGAAACGCTAGTGGGACAAGCTCCCCTGCCATTTGTGCCCAGTGGGTGGGCAGGATTTCACACAATTGTGCCTACTCGCTGAAGTTTTCAATATATGAAAGATGTCTTGTGGGTTGGCAAATCAGAAACCTTAGTCTCAGTGGTCCTGACTCTGCTGTTGTCATACATCCACCAGTAGAATTCAGGTTCTGGATAGCCAGATTGTTTCTTGGGATTATGTAGATGGATGTGCAATGCCCAGTCCCTTAAGTTGTCAAGGACTACAGCTGGCTCTTCAGCCTCCCAAAACCAAAAAAAAAAAAAATGTCAAGCATCATGCTGGACAATTTTGAGTATGAAAGACAGCTTTTGCCTGGCTTGGCTTTATGATATGTCCATATGGCCAGGCTGAACTAGAGTCCCCAGGATGCCCTTTCTAATATGTTCTGGTCCCACTAGGTCACAAGGATATTCTCTTCTGAGTTAGAGGATAGAAGAGGGCAGTGACCATACCGGAGCTTACATATTTTGCAGATATAATCAAATCCCATAATCAGTTGGCTTGAAATAAATCAAAAAGGAGACTGTCCTGAGTGTGTCTGACTTAATGAATTAGAGGCTGTTTTGGAGGACTTAGCCTTCCCTGGGTTGGACTCCAAACCACACAGGGGTCTGCAATTGCTTTCTCTGCCCCTGGTCCTCTTCCCTGACAGTTGCTGTGGATCATAAGCTTCAGCTGGTGGTTGTGGTGTCCAGCTGGCCCTTTCTACGTGCCTGTCTCTGGACTTTCACCTTGCTTAGCCAGTCCCCACAAGTCCACACTTTGTGGGGAGTGTGTGTGTGTGTGTGTGTGTGTAATCTTGTCTCTACTGGTTCTGTCTCTTGTTGACTTTGATTGACACAGTCGTTACTTGGACTTCTACTTGGTCCCTTATCTTGGCTAACCCACAGTCAGCATCCTGAGTGGTACCCAAATCACTTGATTCATTGAAAGCTATCCAAGATACAACAATTATCTGCCTTTGGAACCCCACAACTCCAGTGGCCCCCCTCTGAGGTACCAGTCACTATGGCTGATGATATTGCCAACTGGAACCTCTAGAAAAGGGAGGCAGCCTCCACCCCACGATGCCCCTTGAGCTTTTGGACTCCTCACCTCCCTGACACAGCTCACAGCTCTTCAGTCTAATATCCCCATCAGGAAGTCAATTCCAACTCAATGACCAACAAGGTGGGAAGGGCCAAACAAGGAAATGATATATTTCAGAACGTGCTGAGTTGGACCCCAGAGGCATGTCAGATTGATTTGGATAAGTGGCAGCTTTCCCTTTGGGGAAAACTTTCTTTTCCACTGCTTTGTCTGAAGTAAAACTGCGAGTTCAGTAGGAAATTCAATTCACCAGGGTTCCCCTAAATGCCTGGGCTAGTTCACAAATGGTTTGGCTACACCAAAACGCAGTGGTGTCCAGCTGGCTCATGTGGCTGTTCAGACTGAGTTCCAGCTATGAACAACTAAACATGGACATGGTCACTCTGCTCAGTGGGTAGAACTCAAGGCATTCCTACAGCTCTGCACATAGATCTATTTTTACTGGCCTTTGAGCTATTGCCAAAGGCCTAGTTATTTGATCAGCCTCTTGGAAAACTACAGACTGGCAGATCAAATACACTACTCTTTCCAGTTGTGAACAGTGGAAACAACTCTCAGCTTCTAATTGAACCATCTGGGTGACTCATCTAGATACCCACAAAAGAGCCCGTTCTCTGATGAGACCGACTAGACTCAAGCTGTCTCCACACCACCCAGGCGGCCCCCATGGCTCCTGGTCCACTGTCATGCATGGACGCAACACAAAGGACTCAGCTTCTGATGTGCGGGGCATGGGCACATGTCAGACTTGCAACTCCAGGCAAAAGCTGACCCAATAGCCCTTTGGTGCGGGAGGCCAGGTCGCTGATTGTTGTTCCCACCCACTCCTGGCAGTTGAGTACATTCAGCCTTCCACCTCCTCTCAGGATGCCACACACCTGAAGACACTTCCGGGTTACAGCGTTGATGCCCTCAATCAGTTAACTCCAGTCAGGTAACTCTGTAACCCTTGAAATGAATCTGTGCCACACATTTGGTTTTCTATAATATTGCAGTATGACTATGGTATGACTTTTACCACAAATGCTAGGGTTGAATGGGTTAAAAGTCAAGGTATTCAACAGACCCTACACACGTTCTTACCATCTCCAGATATCCGCAGTGGTAGCCTCCTAAAAAAATCAAGTCAAAAAGATTTCTCAATCTACCACCCTCACCTTCCCCTGGTACATATAACTTAGCAAGGCAGTTTGTTAATTAAATATGACTGTTTCCAGAAAGGGATCATCATCTCTGGGGGCACTTCCTGAGTTATGTTCAGGACAAATGGGTGGAATGGGGTGTGTAGGGACAAATGTGAATTCTGGGATCTTACCTCACCATACATAACTCACCTATACATAAGTACCCAACAGAACCCCCTGGTCAGCCTGGTAGGTATATTCTCCACATGGCAGGAGGCCCAAAGGGATTTAGGGGATTTGAACTTAATTCTGGTTCAGCCCCTGGGTTCTCTTGTTGGTTTGACAAGGTCCTGGATCACGATAATGACCACATGAGTACGCTATGGACCAAAATGGAGACTCTAATGGGTCTCTGGAAGTCTATAAAATTTCCCGTCAGGATACTGAAGTTAACTAGGAAAAAAAGTTAAGTTGTAGCTACTTCACTATAGTTATAATGGGGAATGGAACACCCAGATTTTTGTGGAGGTGGAAAACAAGAAATAACCTCAGCATCTACGGAGAGAACAACTATGCCCCAGGGAACTAGAGTGGGCAGGATCATGCATTAATGATACTGTATCTTTCAGTACTTTCCCTGGAAGAGTCCTCATGAAGCAGAATTCCCTGGCAAGGTTCCCCAGAATTGTTCTAAGCACCTTGAATTTAACTCACTCGACATGAGTGAGTTACTCACCTGACATGAGTCTAGCCACAAAATGATCACGATTAACAAGTCTATCGGAAACATCTCTCCCAGCTCCTGTACTTCCCATACAAAATACCTGTCAACAACCCCAGGTGTCTTGTCCACCCCATTCCCTCAGCCAAGACTCAGTCTATGGGTCAAATATGCCACCCAGCAGGTAACATGGGCAAACAAGATGATAAACTGGCATTGGTAGACCCTCCAAAACCAAGGGCTAAAGGCAATAATGTGAGTTCAGAGAAAACCCCAGTGGCAACCAGATGGACAAAAGATCACATGGAGGCCAGGAAACATGTCCTTCAAAATACATAGGTTCCAAGCTGTATGGCGATTCCTCAAATTGCTAAACATGGAGCTCCCATACGACCCAGCAATCCCACTTTTGGGAATTTACCCAAAGGATACAAAAACACTAATCCGAAAGGATACATGCACCCGTATGTTCATTGCGGCACTATTCACAATAGCAAAGGTATGGAAGCAACCCAGATGTCCAAAAATAGATGATTGGATCCAGAAGATGTGGTA